>KZ061821.1:109006-135870 GCA_002091835.1 Anopheles maculatus
CGCTCTGCCTTCGATCCATCACATTTGCTAATGCAGCTCACGTACATCATTCGTATCCGCGGGTGGCATTCAGCCGAAGGGAAAGTACCACAATCCCGCCACTTGTGGTTGGGAATTATTCTACCGCAGGCGAGACTTCTCAGGTGAAACACACGTTCGTTCGTGTTCGGGCACGAGTTTCAAATACGTTCTCTATCGGGCCGCGTATTTGTGCGGGGGGAGAATCTGTCTCTAATGAGAAGCTTTGGCGAGGGTATGTACCGTGTTTATTGGAGCTACTTGTCAGAGCGTCCCTAGTTGCTAACACAACCACACTAGCCTTGGGAATATTATTCCAGGCAGCCGTAGGATTACAGTACGAGCCGCACTGATGGTCGCTTTTTTCCATGTTCACTTTCTTGGAATGGCAATACCCAAAGAGTTGGCCATTTGGTTGGGATTTCCCTGTGTGGAGAGTCCGGGAATTGGTGGGATTCGAAAAGCTTTTATCCTTTAGCTTTACAGATCGTTCGTCGTAAGCATGTATCTTTATTCCTACCCTGGCCAATGTTGATGTTGAGCAAATGTTGGGAATCCCTTTTGTTTTGCGTCCATCAACGTACATCACTGTTGACCGAGGCGTATGTCTGTACCGTTTCTTTATTTTGGGCACCTTCCAGCCTGCTGGACGAATGTTAAATTGAGCGTTCGGTTTCAAGAGATGCGCGATTCACGGTGATTTTTGTGTCAACCTTCGATCAAACGGGGAATAAATTACAAGAGTGCAAAATATGCTTTGTGTGTGTGGACGAATGGAAAGTTTTTGGTTTTGAAGAGAATATGTAAATGTTTTTCGTTCGTTTTTCTAATTGTTTTATTATTTATTTGTGTCCATTTCGCAATAGGGTTTATGAACAACTTAATTTAGTTTCGTTAAAAAATATTTGGAAGTCAAACAAAACAACTAGAACGTATAAAATATTTTAAAATTATGCATGTTTTGTTTATCGATTATGTTTCCTGTCTCTATTTATTTTATATTATTTATATATCATTATCTTATTTTGTATTATACCTTTCCTTTTCTTTCCTTGCTTTTTTATACTTTAGCATTATTATTCAAAGCTTAATTAAAACAATTTAAAGTTCTATATTACGATATTTCACGTTCTTATGTAAAAAGGATAAAACCCAAAAATAACACCTTTCATATTCTTAGTAAAACTTTGGTAAGATTTATTAGTATTAAATAACAAACGAAAACACATTTACCACTATCATTTGTTCATTATTGTTACAGCGCGAGTGAACACAAAAACTAGAGTGATGTTACTTAACGTCTAAACAACGTTTCCCATTTTCTCAGAAGGACGAGAAAAGGTAACGCCCGTTCGCACTCGAGAGTGCGTAGCGCGATCATTACAACCGTCTCTTGTCACTGGGACCCGCATTCAGCCAATGTTAAACATTCGCTTCTTGATTCGCTTCAAAGCGTCCGTGCTCGCCGGTCGAGTGTTTTGATACTGTTCCTCCTCGGTTTGATACCGTACGCGTACGGCATCGTTCTCCGGACCCCAAACGTCCATCGGTTCCAGCGCGTTCCGTGCAGCTTTCCGTAGCGATTCCGTCTGCTTACAGCGCCGCCGATAAATCGCGTAAATGTACCAGCCGGGTAGTTGCAGAAAGGCAATGGCGTAGATAAACAATCCCAACACTGAAAAAAAAAAAACAACCGAAAAACAAACCCAAAATTCATTCACTACACCGACCGAGACGACCTTGTGTTGCGCGGTTGTAAACCTACCATTGTAGCCCATCGGGACCTTTTGCAGCTCAAAGTCGGCAAAGCTGAAGATAAGAATGAGCAGGGTGGCGGCCGGTGCAATTAGTCCCCAGCACACCCGCCAGTAGAACGACGTTTCGATGCCGAGCATAAACTTAATGTCCCGGCAGATACGATCCACACCGTAGATCCACGCAACGGTAGCGAGCTCGAGCACCGCAAACGTGAGCGTCACATACTTCGCACCATAGTAATCGATCACATCGAGAAAATCGAACCCGCCCGGCGTCAGGTAGAGCAGCCCGAGAAAGTATCCAACGGTGACCGTTCCCAGCACAACCTGCCAGTGCTTTAGGTGTGGACGCTGGTCCCGAATGGCGGTAATGATGCTGGTCGTTACGCCCAGATTGCTGCCGACGCCAACGATGAACAGCATCAGGAAGAACAGGGCCGCAAACAGCTGGGGCACGAACTGGAATTTGGCGATCGCATCCGGGTACGTCATAAAGGTAAGGCCGGCACCGTCTCGTGCGAGCTTCTGTATGTCCGGCTGCCCGCTAACGTACGCCAAATTGCCGATCACCCCGAACACGATGCAGCCGGCAACGATCGAGGTGAATGTGTCGAGCCAGGAGATAATGACGGCGTCACTGCGAGGCGAACAACGAAGCACAGAGTTCGGTCAGTTTCGCTACCCCCCCATAGGCAATTAACAAACGCGTTTGCCAAAAACTTACCGGTGCACGTTGTTGCTAAAGTTGTTGAAGGACGAGTACGCGATAATGCCACCGTAGCAGACGGACAGTGAGAAAAAGCACTGCGTAACGGCTTCGTACCAAACCTGAAACGGAACCGAACGGAACGGGTGTAATGCGCGTTGCCTACCTTTCGGCGCGTTTGCTCGTAGTAACGCTTTACCTCGATACTGAGCAGCTTATCCCACTGGGGCGTTATGAAGTACAGTATGCCCTGCATTGCCCCGTCCAGCATCAAGGTTTGGACGAGCAGGATCAGTATGATCACGTACGGAAAGATCGCAAGGAAGTAGGACGCTTTGCCGGTACTTTTGGCACCTCGCATTAGGATCGTTGCAACGACAATCCAGGCGAAGAGGAGACACAGCGACAGCTTCCAGTCGGGCATACCGAGGCCATCGTCAAGCGAGGGAGCTTTATGTATGACTTCTTTTCTGTAGAATGGAAACGAATCGATTCTTAATATCATATTAAGCAATGTAGTGTCAAAATTCACTTACAGGAAGAACAGTTCCGCAGACGATTGCAATCCAACGGACGTGTTGGTGGGCTCGAGCTTTCCAACAAACGAAGAATTCACACAGTTTGCCCAGGAAGGATTACACTCGCTCCACGGCAACGTACTGCTAAACGACGCGACAAAGTACCGGAACGTAATCGCCAACACTGGCGCGTAGTAGGTCATCACGACGAACATTGCGATCGTTTGTGCCACACCGATCCCTGCAAAGAATCAATCCCGTTCGTGTTTTAGTGCTGCACTATTAAATCAAAGCACAAATCATTACCTCGCATCGCTGGTGCTAGATCATAAAGCTTTACGCAACCGCGGCTCGAAAACTGTCCCAGTATCATCTCCAGATAGTAGATGGGACGCCCGACGATAAACAGTACGATCAGGTACGGTAGCAGAAACGCACCACCGCCGTGCTTAAGCGCCGTGTACGGGAACTTCCAGATGTTGCCAAAACCGACCGAGTACGCGATGCACGACAGCATAAACTCAATGTCCCGGCCCCATTTGTCACGCGTCGTGCTCGTGCTGGTTTTCGTGTCGTCGCTGACCGTTTGCAGGGTGGTGCAAGAATTCATCGGCTGGTTGAAAGTGGGTGAGAAACCGATTAGCCAATCAATTAACAGTAATCTGTGTTCGCTCGCACAAACTTCAAACAGGCTGGCGCATATGCCGATTGGCACCGCTCGCGTGCACCGTCATTGTTGTGAATATGGGAAGCAAAACAAAATCTAGATTACATGTGCCACTTATCGCCGTCCGATCGCACTGCGTCATTTTGACACTTACCGAAGCTGGCGATCGCGTATCTCCCTTCCCGTTCTCCGTCGGTCCACCGCTGTACGCATGGTTCTCCATGATGATGACGCCTCCCGGGATGATAATGACTGTCAAAAGTAGTGTACCTGTCCTACTCGCACATGCACACTCCCTCTCGCACACGCCGTTGTGGGTTTGTTTTGTTCTAGTTAGGTGCCGCTGCAACCGGTCCGGATGTTGTCTCGATCGCGAGTGAAGTGCATTTAACGCTGCTGCACTGGATGCACGACACATTTAATCCGGTGGACGGTTTCTGAATGAACCTGCACGCTGTTACTCAATACCAGCTTAGATTGTGACTAGCGCTAGAGGCCCGCTGTAAACACATGATCGAAGATCATCACAACGCTACGATACGATCGTATGCGACAGTGTGTCTGCTGTAGGTGTGTACGTATGGCGTGCATGGGAAACCGGCAGTAGTATTTCCAACTCGTAAAACCCGAACCAACGGTACACGGTCGCCAGGGTATTCCCAAAAGCAAAAACCGGTAAGTCAACGCTCAGCCACACAAACATACACGGTACCCACCGAGAAGCGCTCGGTACTTTCTACGACTGTTTTATGTTTTTTTTTTTCACACAAACTGTTTTTTGTTTTTGTTTTACACTTAGAAAGTTGGCAAGCAAAGCGCTTGGAAGGAAAGTTATTAGTTCATTATTAATAGCAACACCACTTACTACTATCCACTAACACAGTGGCACTGGGTAGTTCGAACCGTTTTAAGACTGAAATAATTTTAAGGGCAGAATTTCGCCCCACTCATCATAAGCGTGCACAGGAAAATTACTTAACGATCCTTCTTGCAAGAAGATATACCTAGGTTCAGATGTACATCAGTTGTATTATAAATCTGGAACACATTATACACTACCTTCTCTAACCATAAACCACAGCTGTTAATGTGATAAGAGCAGTACAGCTTTATCTTTCTCGGGCAATAAACAGTCCGAACCACCAGTCATCATCATCATCATCATCTGCTGCTGCTGCTGCTGCTCGCACATCTTCTTGCCTGATCCGATCCATCGACAACGGTTGCGTTACGGAATTGGCATCAATTTGGCGTACATTCCACCGGTTGACGGGTGTGTAGATTTCTCTGGAATTTAGACTTCCATCATCGGTCGGTCCTAGCCAGTCCTGGCAAGTTCCCTTCTACCTGTAAGGGGAAAACGAACTTTAATCATAATATGTTTTGTTGCTTCGCATCGACAGATATGCATCGTTTGAAGTGGATGCAACATTTGGGATTTTACGTAGAATCGAAAAGAACTACTGAGCAATAGTTTTTTTGTTGTTGCTGTTTGCTCCTGTTCTGTGAAATGGTTAGTCATGCTGCATGCACATACGCTCGAATAGTTTACGTCGCTACGGGAAAACTTGTGTAGTAGCTGGTTAACTAGTGACTGGATGGTTTGTTAAGGGCCCGGGAATAGTCATGGACATTCTTTCCGCGAGAGTCATCGGCAGTGTTTATGGAAATAAGCGTGATGATGAATTTAACAACCATCTTAAATTATTTCTGCAATTGAACTTAGTAATTGATAAGGTTTATGGTTCGTTTTGTACGGATGCCATTGACAACGAATAACTGCAGATGTCTCTTCTTCTTAGGCACTACAACCTTTTACAAGAGGAGTTTTTCAGATATCTCAATATATCTTACCTAAGATAGGAGTAACATAATACATCTTTTATTGGAAACTGTTTATAAGTTACAGATTTGACGGTAATACTTACCTTCTTGGTAGTAGGTGTCATTTAGTATAAGGTTCCCGTTTTAAAAATAATGACCACAAAAACACACGTCCAGTATGAAAAGATGATATCAAAACTTGTATGTGTTTCATCTGGCCGATTCCTGGGCGCCTACGTAGCCGGTAGTTTGGACATAAAAATAACAAAACAACACCGTGTATGTGGTTACTATGGAGACTCTAGGCTACAGGATCGAAACAGGACACAGGTTTTGTTGCATTTTGCGGCGTGCGTGCTTTTCTTCAGTTGAGAGAGGATGTTTTTGACGAGCCTCTGACCAGCTTGTTTTAAGTTTTCGTTGCAATAAAGTATTGAAAATAAGAAACAAACCATTCGATCTATAACTTAAAGGATGATCTAGGCATCCTTTACCATCCTGGTATTGCCCTAGTCCCAGTAAATGCTATGATCATCCGCTCATAATCACACCAACCTTTCAATGTCCACCTTCTCGGAAGGATGCGTGAATTGGCGTTGGGACATACATTAATTAAGAGCAGTGATAACAGGTTATCATCTCAGACCTGCAATTGTATCATTCCAGTTGCTTTTTCGTAGTTTCAATGGCGTTTTTATTTTTACTCGTAAAAGTGGATTTATTTTTGACAAAAGGTATTCACGATTTTATGAAAAACAATTTTTCATACGCCAACGGTTGGGGAAGTATTTTTCTCGTACCGGTCGGGATGAAATCACAGCCGTATGGTAGAATCCTCCAGATCCTCCGAAATCAAGGCGGACGCTGGTTGACAGGCGCTTTTTATTTTGTTGACAAATTGTGTCTCCATCTTTTCGGTCGAGGCATACACATCCCACACTATCATTTGCAACATAACAAAGCCCTAAAGTTACCAAGCGAATACTGAGAAATGGGGAAAAAAGTGATTTTTTTTTCGTAGAGATTGTGTGTGGAAGGCGCTTAGTTCATTCATACCAGTGATTCCGAAATCGAACCGACCGTGGGCTGTATTGAATGAAGCTGAACAACCATATGGTGACGATGATACCGAGAGTTACAAAGCTCCAACAAACTCACCGAAACAGACCGTCTGTCCAGCATGAGTTGAATGTCGCGCGCAATTTGGTCCTCACCAACCAACCAGCAGAAGGTAACAATATCCACCACAACAAGTGTAAGCGTCGTCAGGGTTGGGCAAACCACCGTGTAACGATATCAACCAATGTACCAAGGCTTCATGATGACTTTCCCCACGTTTCAAAGAAAGCCCGAACGCACCATTATACCGGTGCCATAGCCGAATCCATAGATGGGAATCCTCATCTCCACCTTCCAGTTGGACAGCCGCGCGAAACGGTCCCGGACGACGGTTACAATCGTCATCACTTCGCCCAGCTCGAACAGGAAACACCATCAAAAAGAACAGCACGACAAACACGTTCTGTTGCCTCATCGAATTTGGCCATTGCGTCGGGATACGTGATGATGGTCAGATGGGGACTGGATGTCCTTCATACGATTTCCTGTAATGTGTACAATGTTGCCGACGATGGCTAAAACATGTACTAGTTCAGGTTAATATTTTTCATTAATTTTTGGAAAAATGCTGCACGAACAATGTAGCTAGAAGAACGTTGCACGAAATCCAGCATTACCAGAACTGAAGAGCGACTTGAAACGTTGAAATAAAATTTTCAAGGCTAGCGGCCAATAAAATTATTTATTTTCTAGAAGTTTTTTTTGATACTTTGGTCCTGAGTTTGACTATATCTTCATTGGCACACAGCTCCAAATAACCAGATACATAGTTACATAGTTCAGTCAGTTACACACCGATGCCTTCGTCCCCTGTCTTTTAGTTGTGGAGCACCCTATGGTGGAAGAAAAACTTAGCCGATGATCTGAAGGATGCTTTTGTACATGCCTCTTAAACACCGAAGCAACTCACGCGTTCCATTCTCTATTACATCGACCTCATGAAAGAGGACTCATTAATAACCCGAACGAATCCAGGAAGTAGCATATCGAAATCGAAACTACCGCGGCATAATAACCCAGAATGAGTAGCAGTGCAAGTGTCTGCATCGGCGATCAAACACCTTGATGCAACCACCATCACCATCTCGAGAAAGTGCAACAGTTATAGTGCGAGATGCTGCCGAAACCGACCGACAACAGGATACAAGACAGCAGGTACTTGATATCGCGGCTCCACATTCTCGCACACCAACGCTCCATTCGGCTTGGGCAGGGTGTTGACTTCCGGCGCCTCACCGGCGCCCTTAGTTAATAGAATCGGCGAATCGGGTTGCTAGTCGGCGGCGGTCGTCATGGTGTTCTGCAACTTAATTACATCATCAAGCAATTAGTTGCCATGTTGCAGTGATTGTCGTTGATGAAATTTGACGTACCAGCTGATGCACGGGAAACATTACATGTTAAATGATAGGAACGCAAAACAGAATAATTCTCAAATTTATCGCGTAATAAAAAGGTGACTCTTTTCGCGGGAGCAAACACTTTATTCCTTTTTATGGAATTTTACAATCTTAGTCCGCTAAATATTATCAAAGAAATTTCATCTCTTGTCGCTCGCAATTCGTATTTAAGCAGTGGCGAAATAATCTAGTCACATCGCAATGGCGCATAAATCGCTTGCATTCTCGAAGTCTTGGCGATCCTTGTGTCTCTATACGTGAGCGCTCTCTATACGTGAGAAACCGACTTAGTTTTGAGGCAGCCTTCTCGATCTAATAGGATGTATCATTTTAATAGTGATCTAGCAATTCACATTACACCAATTTTTGATTCTTAGTTTAAGTATACTTTAGTGTTCAACGTAAATTAAAAAAACCTAAGCACGAAATTAATTCCTCACATAAATCCTTCCAAAAACTTTCTCGGTAATTAAACTTCCGTTGCTCGTATTTGCTATTTTAAAACAGTATTTAAAGGTAATCACTTTTCCCAAGAAAATTTGCCTCACAATTTCCACCTTTTCACCACCGATTTCCATCTGGATGTTGGTTTATCACGCCACTCGATGTATTTTCGTTCCGTGTCCCAATCATACGTGAGCGCCCTCTATACGTAAGAAACCGACTTAGTTTTGAAGCAGCCTTCTCGATCTAATAGGATGTATCATTTTAATAGTGATCTAGCAATTCACATTACACCAATTTTTGATTCTTAGTTTAAGTATACTTTAGTGTTCAACGTAAATTAAAAAAACCTAAGCACGAAATTAATTCCTCACATATGTTTCCTCACATAAATCCTTCCAAAAACTTTCTCGGTAATTAAACTTCCGCTGCTCGTATTTGCTATTTTAAAACAGTATTTAAAGGTAATCACTTTTCCCAAGAAAATTTCAAGCACAATTTTCACCTTTTCACCACCGATTTCCATCTGGATGTTGGTTTATCACGCCACTCGATGTATTTTCGTTCCGTGTCCCAATCGATTGCTTTGTCCGATTGTACATTCATACCACTGGCGTTTAAAGCGAGCAGAAGGGGTAGAGTACACTCAACCACAAACGTTTTGGCAACACGCCCCGGCAATCGACAGTCGTTCTCTGGCTGGGTGTCTTTTGTGCACTGGGCAGTGTACAACTTCCCGTAGCACTGGGAAAGCTAGGATACGACGTACATCAAACGACCAAAGCCGTTGGTGAAGATTGGAAGGTTGGTAGTTTCCGGCACTAGGAAAGGTGTGCTGTAAGAGGCACTTTTATTGCTGATAGATGCAACATCAGTGTAAGCAACTAGACGACTATCAGACCAAACACTTTCTTTCATTTCCTAGAATTGTTTGCTTTTCCTGTTTGCTAAGGAATCGATTGACTCGCGTCAATTTCCTTTGGCATCCACTCAACGACAACTGCGAACCCCGTCTTTAAATTCGTAGCTTTGTTATCACACTGCTGCACCGCTTTATCTGAATGGACATTGTCTAGTTGGCCATTGTTTTTTTTTTTTTTGGCGAAAAGATTGCTATCCGAAACAAGCCAACGAAAGCGAATGGTAGGAAGATAAACATTTGCTCACCACAGTACAACTATTCTAGTCAAATATTTTGCTACACAATCTGTGCGTACAATGTCGTCCCGGGACGGTACTAAAGTGACACCTCTTGCTTTCCATCTTGCTGTACTGCTCGCGTGTGATTTCGTTTTCGGGACCCCAGGTGTTGGTGGGTTCGAAGGCTCTCTTCCATTTTGTGCGCCATCCTTTCTCGTCTTGCGTTAGGATCGCGTAAGCGGCCCATACCGGAAGCTGAAGAATCGCGAACGTGTACAGAATCCATCCAGCAACTAGAGGGTAGTGAGGGAAAAGAGACAAAAATTGAGTTCTTCGTTCTCTGAGGATATGGGCGTAATTCAATTGCTTACCATTATATCCCTGCGGGACATTCAGTGGGACATAGTCGACAAAGCTCACAACGAGAATAACACCAACAAGCATCGGTGCAAGGAATCCCCAACAGATACGCCAGAACAGTCCTGTTTCCAGCTGCAACATAAACTTTATGTCCCGACAAACCCGATCCACACCGTAGATCCAGGCGAACGTCAGAATTTCAAACAGTGCTAGCGTTAGTGTGACGTACTTCGCACCGTACGTGTCCAGCACGTCTAGCAGATCCAATCCACCAGGTGCCAAGTAGACGACACTGACGCAAAACATCGTCACACTAACACCCATCACAATCTTCCAATTTTCAACCGTTGGACAACGATCTCGGATTGCCGTGATGACGCTGGTGATCGCACCCAAATTACTACCGATACCCACGATGAAGAACATCAGGAAGAACAGCACCGAGAAGAGCTGTGGGCAGTACTCGAATTTCGCGATCGCATCCGGGTACGCCATGAAAGTTAGTCCGGGTCCTTCCCGTACGATGTCCTGGATGCTGGTTCTGTGTGTAACGTGGGCCAGGTTTCCAAGCACACCGAACACGATGCAGCCCACAATAATCGATGTGAACGTATCCAGCCAGGATATGATCATTGCGTCACTACATTGGACGAGCGGGTTAGAAAGAACCGGTCTTATTGAAACTTTAGCGCGCCATCACTTACCGGTAGACATTGTTGGAGAAGTTGTTGAACGAGGAGTACGCAATGATCCCCCCGAAGCAGATCGATAGTGAGAAAAAGCATTGTGTGACCGCTTCCATCCAAACTTTAGCCGAGAAGAGACTTTCCCATTTGGGTGTGAGGAAGAACTTGATGCCTTCGAGCGATCCTTCCAGGCTTAGCGAATGGGCGAGCAGAATGAAAATGATGACGTACGGGAAGATGGCTAGAAAGTAGGCCGCTTTACCGGTGCTGCGAACTCCCTTGATGAGAATCACAACTAGAATGGTCCACGAGACGAGCAGACAGAGCACCAACTGTCCATCAGGCCATCCAAGTCCTTCCGACAATGGGGTTCGATGCATTATTGTGTTGCTGTGTAGAAGACAAGCAAGATTTTATCATTATCGTTTGATAAGCCCAGCCTTCTGTCACCTACGTGAAGTAAAGCTCCGCGGACACATTCCTTCGATCTTCGGTGGTAGTGTCCGTTGTGTTCGTATACCCCCGAAAGCTCGAATCAATACACCGGCTCCACGATTGGTGACACTTGCTCCACGGTAGCTCGCTGCTAAACGATAGCAGCAGATAGCGCAGTGTGATGGCCAGTACCGGTGTGTAGTACGACATCGCCACTACCATTGCGACCGACTGGCCCACACCGACACCACGCATCGCCGGGGCCATATCGTAGATTTTCACACACCCACGGCTACAGAATTGGCCCATTGCCATCTCGAGATAGTACAGGGGGCGTCCGATCACGAACAGCACTACCAGGTACGGTATGAGAAAGGCACCACCACCATTGTCCAGTGCGGTGTACGGGAACTTCCAGATGTTGCCGAATCCGACCGAGTACGCGATGCAGGACAGCGTAAACTCGATGTTGCTGGTCCATTTTTCGCGCACGGGAATCGTTGGTGATGCGATCGCTATGGTCACGCAGTTGGTGTGCTGTTATTGGAATAAAGTTATATTATTAGACAGGCTACAAGGAGGAGATGTGTTGGGATTAGTGGTGCCGGTCATTCATTCGTTGTGCGTGCGTAGTACATTCCTTCGAACTGTGGTGAGTGTTTGTTATTTAGATATTATGGAAGCCTGTTGCCTATAGTATTTAGAATACTATCAAGCCGTCTTACGAATTTAAAAGGCTGATAGAATATTTCGTTCTGATAAATTTTGGGATGAGTTGATGTATGAAAAGATCCCTCATCACTCTGCAAGGATTAAAAATTAGAGCCATTTGAATTTGTTTTTTTTTACGTTTTGTTAATGCTCTGACTAGGTTCCTGATAAAGTCATTCGGTTGGCTAACAACTATAGATTCTTTACAATAATAGATAGATTAACGCATAGATTAAAGCATATTCTGAATGAGAAGATCTTGCTACATATTTGGTGGGACCCGTGGGATATGGTATATTATGAACCTCTTCTTTCTCTTCTTTTTCTTCTTTATTTTCTATGAACCTCTTCTTTCTCTTCTTTTTCTTTTTCATTTTCTACTCCTTTTCTCCTACTCCTTTTCTCCTTCCTTGTATTTCTTCTTATTGACTGCATGGTTCTGTGTTTATTTCATTTTGTTTACAACTTCATTTCCGTTTCTTCCTTACTTTTACCAATTTTGCCTTTCTTCTCTTCTGTTGTCGATTCAACTTCTGTTTTGATTAATGTTTGTGGTGTAATGATATATTGTTGCTTTTAATTTTGTATTTGTTAACTTTTAAAATCTTGTGTTCGCGCAGAACGCTTCGCAAGCGTTCTGTTGTCGAAGCGTGTTGTCGAAGCGTGTTTGAAACGAAGCTTTGCCATAAGGGTATGGCACAAAAGAAAAGGTAGAACAGATAGGAAGAAAGAACAAGAAGAAAGTCAGAACAAAAAATACACAACGTAGGAAAGGTCGATTGTAAGAAAGCTCCGAATAAAGTGTGTAAAGTTCCTATATTTCAAAAATTACAAGCCTCGCAGAAATTCGTTTTGCGGTTAGCGCGAAACATCTTGATTTATATTCTTTTTAAAAATTTCAATGTTTTCCTATAGTTTTTCATTTTAAACCTTCAGATTAGTTACCACTTATTTATATCGTCAACATATATTTGTTGAATCACCAGTCTAAGATTAAAATAAATGATCTCAATTTAGATCTGTCTGCACGAGTTTCAGAAATAACTTTTATCGAACGAAAATGCTCACTTCTAATTCTATTGCCATTATTAAAGAATTTTCTACGTAGGACGATCTATTGAACTTCAAGATTTGTTCGTTCCTTTTAATATCAAAATTATCATTCAACTTTGTTGCGTCTCACATGGCTTGTGTTTGGTTTGGTTCCGTTACCAACCTCCACATCCATTATTCTTCCGAAAATACAAATAACATGACACAACAACATTGTCAACAAGGCAACAGGATACACTGATCTCGC
This sequence comes from Anopheles maculatus, assembly GCA_002091835.1. Lineage (NCBI taxonomy): Eukaryota > Metazoa > Arthropoda > Insecta > Diptera > Culicidae > Anopheles > Anopheles maculatus. The sequence continues at coordinate 122,092 of KZ061821.1, forward strand.
CGTGCCCTACTTCTCGGCCGGGTTGTTACGCTCGGATGGGGATGGGATAATAATAGCCAAATATCTGTTGTTGTTGCACTTTGTTCTCTCTGTCTCTCTTTCTACACCACCCACAACTTATCCTCTTACACCGGAATTGCGGGGTTTTGAATCAAATCGAACCGCCAATTGAAATGTTGTTTAATGATTTCCCAGAACGCATCCCAGCACGTGCACGTCTGTCAGCGGCACATGCAATCACACACACACACAAACACACACACACCAATCCAATTGACACACGGCTGCACGGTGATGGATAGTTAAATTTATTTTGGAACTTTACGCTCGACACTGTTTTAATGCATCGGTTGGCACACTGCCAGCCAACAAATTCATCCTTTCTTTTTGCTCTTGCTCTTGCTCTTGCTACTGGCAATGAATTATGCACTCAGCACACCAAAAGCGGCAGAAACTGCGGAACACCTCCAAAATGTTGCACACAACCGGAGCATAGAACCCACTGTTACTGAGGGTGACCTTTGCACGAGGCAATCGAATGAATGGCGCCGGTTGGATGATGCACCCCAATCACGTACGGTTAATCCTTTGGCGATGGTCTTTGGGGTGGAATCCATCGCTGAACCGATGGCCGTTGATTTGCTGGTTTTGCTAAACAATTTGTTTGATTGGATACGACGGGTTCACGTGCGTACTGCTCTGTTCATTACGCCACTCAACGGTGTGGATACTAGAGATGAGAATAACAACTCTTTTTAGTGAGTCAACTCAGAGTGAGTGAGTTGTTATTCTGAGCCAACTCGTTTAGCGACTCATTTGGGAGTCACAATAAAAAAAAAACCAAAGCAAAAACGTACAAGTATTGGCTTTGTCATTTTACTCGTTCATGAGTGAGTACATGTCGGCACGGCGAGTCGTTTTCCAATAGCGTTCATGAGCGAGTTGAAATGAAATTGTATGGGCAGAGTTGCAACGTGAACGAATATCCTTTACCTATATCGTGAATATATGCACATTTCATCCGAATTAAAAAGGACGCAACGGTTCTGAGAAAAATATGGTAGGTTTTGTTAACACACATATATCATCATATGTTTCAGTGTTACCTGAACTTGAACTTGAAAACTGCGTGTTGAAGCACTATTTCATTCCAACTCGCATGTATTTAACTAACACCTTCTCATTTATTCTCGTTGGCTCATCGTACACTTGCTCCCACAACCCGTCCAAAATCCATGAAATAAAAACAATTGGTTCTGTCCTAGGTGCGTCTACAAAGCGAAATAGAAATGGGAAAAGGCTGATTGGAAAGAATAAAGCGTACGGAGTATTCGGTTCAGTGTTGCTATTTCGCTCGCGGTTAAGGTAAAGGATACGTGGACGTACAGTATATTTTCGTTTCAGCTCTCTTGTAAGTTTTCGTTTCAATTTGCTTGAAATTTTTCGTTTCAATTCGCTTGTAACTTTTCGTTTCAATTCGCCCATACGATTTTATTTCAACTCGCTGCTTGTAACTTTTCGTTTCAATTCGCCCATACGATTTCATTTCAACTCGCTCATATTCGTTCACTTTGCAACTCGGCCCATACGATTTCATTTCAACTCGCTTGTAACTTTTCGTTTCAATTCGCCCATACGATTTCATTTCAACTCGCTCATATTCGTTCACTTTGCAACTCGGCCCATACGATTTCATTTCAACTCGCTCATATTCGTTCACTTTGCAACTCGGCCCATACGATTTCATTTCAACTCGCTCATATTCGTTCACGTTGCAACTCTTCCCATACAATTTCATTTCAACTCGCTCATGAACGCTATTGGAAAACGACTCGCCGTGCAGACATGTACTCACTCATGAGTGAGTTAATAAAAAACGAGTCGTTAAAACACGCCGTGCCGAGTGAACGCAACTCACGAGTTGGTATATTTTAACTCACTCACTCGCTCAGAGTCACTTTGCACTTCTCTAGTGGATACACGCGACTCAGCAATTGCGTATCGGGACGTCGATATGGGAAAGTGCAAGAAGAATTTCTCTGCGTGCAAATGTGCCCGAAACGCACGCTCACTGTTCACTGGTTCGACTGATCAATCGATCGAGCCGGATGCGCTCGGTTGCAGGTTTGGTATAAAAAGCTTCGTTGGCATCCGTGTTCGGTGTTTTTTTGTTTTGGGACGGTGCGATTTTCTGCGCAAGATCAAACGATTCGCGATAGGTCGGTAGGAAAGCTTACAGTGCTTGTTGTAATGGGATGATCTCGTAGCTAGATTTGGAAAATCATTTCAAATGTGTTTCGTTTAACATTTAATATTTCTCTATGTTTATTGTTATTTCAACATGTTTATATTTATGTTTTAGGGTTTCATAAATTTTATTTTAGTTTTTAGTTTACTTATTTGTTTATGTAAATTTACTTTATATTGTTTAACTTTCCTTCGACCATTTATAGCTCAGGTATATTTTATATCCTTTAAGTCCTGCCATACTACCGTCCATGGTCTAGCGCCGTTGTACTCCAATTCAATATCCCAGACATTCTAATAGTCGCATCAACGCCATCGCTCTATCTGAGGCCTACCACAACCGCTTCTGTCCATATCTTCTCTCAGACCAAAATACTTTACGAGATTAGTCATCTTCTGCCATTTTGCATGACATGACACCAATCCATAGCTCATAGAGTATCACACAATCGGGGCATCCTTCTGAATACCTTTTTCTGGAACGGGCCTAGGAGCAATTCGTTGGTTTTTGACATAAGTCCATACACCCAGAAGTCGTTCGTTAGTCTTCTGTTATTGTCACTGCAAGCTTGTATGGTCTCGGCCAGCTATTTTCAGTTTCTGTTATCTAGTTTTGTGCGTAGCTATAAATGTCTCTAGCCGAAGCCCTAGTTTCGTCCGTCCTGACAGTTATGTTCAGTAGTTTGACAGTTGACCTACGATAAGTGACGTAAGGTCTCGTGAGAGCCTTAACTTATTATTCTTAGATTTAGCGATAGCACGCAATCAGATTGTCAAATATGGAACGCAAGAAAAACCTTTATTTTAAAAGTAGAATCGATGAAAAATAATTTAATAAAATAGTTCTCCTTTAGTTTACAAATCTCGCAATCCCCTACACTTGTTCAACATACTTCAATTTAGCACTTGGCAGACGTCAAAGTAAAAGCGATACAAGAAAGATTTGTACATTACTGTTCACTTAACGCTTGTGAGGTGAGCAGATTTCATGTCCGTTAATCAACGTGCGCTTAAAGTCGTTTACCAATGCAAAAGAGGCAACATCGCGTTGCATCTCATGGGAAGCGCCCGTAGCGTCGATCAGCTGTTTGTAAACAAAACAAACCGCCGCACAACGCACGCAACAATCGTCTTGGGTTGGCACACAGCGTACGCGAAATTTATATTTGCAACGCTTTACTACAGGGTGGATGAGAATGTAATCATATTTATTATTCTATTATCAAAATATCCTTTGATCAATAGAATATCAAACATAATATATTATAGTGTATTGATGTTAAAAGATACAAAATTTATTATAAAAATAAAACGATACAACGATTTATTTTACAGTTTATTTAGTGCACTTTATTCAAAAGCAAATCATCCCATTAGAGCAGTTTAAAAAGAGCTACTTTAAGAAATTATTTTAGTAAGAGATATTTAGACAAATATGCATAGAAGCAACAAACCACCCTGCCGGTAACGTAAAACACATTGCGAAGGAAACAGCTCAATGAAACACAGCTGATACAGCCGAGCGTACGCATGCGTTCGTAAGCGCTCGTTCCGTTTCGAAGCAACACTCAATGACACGGTCATGGTCACCGTCTCGAGAAGGATGAGGCACTACCGGGTACAGTGGGGGGGAGGGTGGTTGTCTGTTGAAAGCAAAAAACGGCATCCACCCCGTCGTGCAACAGCTCGCTCGCTGCAAGCCGATCGACGTCACACGCCGCTTATAGCTGGTGCTAACGGTCAGCAAGCAGCAAGCAAGCAACACAACCGTCTCCCCATTTTTAATAGAATGAAACAATTTTCAATATTAAAGAAATAAATTTATTACAAATTAGTGGCAATCACACGCTAACATTAATCACAGATCTAATCGATATGTACTTTTCATTTGAACAGCCTTTGTCGCACCTTCTCCACGAGTGTTTCGGCCCGTTGGGACGTTTGCCGTTTGTACTCGTCGATGAAGGTACCGTACTCGGACCGCTTGGTTGGATCTTCCGGGCCCCAATCGGCCATCGGTCGTAGGACAGCTTTGCAACGTTCCCACCAGACCAGTCCTTGCTTCTGCAGCATAGCGTACGCGGCCCAGCAGGGAAGCTGTAGGACGGCAAACGCGTACAAACACCAGCCGAGTGCTAGAATCAACAGGGGACGGGATTTTAGTTTCAACGATATTGATTGCTTCTTGCACACACTGCCAGTGAAACAAGTACCCACCATTGTAACCGAGTGGCACGTTCTGTGGTTTGTACTGCACCAAGCTAACGAGCAGTATGAACAGGACGGTAATCGGCGTCACAATGCCCCAGCAAACGCGCCAGAACAGTCCGGTCTTGATGCCGAGCATAAACTCAATATCCTTGCAGACCCGATTCACGCCATAGATCCAGGCGAAGGTGAACAACTCAAACACGGCCAGCGTTATCGTTACCAGCGTTGCACCGTAGTAGTCCAGCAGCTCCAGTATGATCAATCCACCCTGGTGTTGAGAGTGAAAATTTGGGACGGAGTATTAGTTCACTGGAAAAATTCGCTAAATTAAATGTTCGCCCTCCAACTTACCGGCGTGATGTAGATCAACCCGATGCAGAATCCTGCCACCCCGACCGAAATGACAATCTTCCATCGTGCAATATCCGGCCGCTGGTCGTGGATGGCGGTAATGACGGATGTGACAATACCGATCAGCGTACCGATGCCGAGCAGGAACAGCATGAAGAAGAACAGCACCGAGAAGAACTGGGGCAGAAAGTCAAACTTGGCTATCGTGTCCGGGTATGTGATGAATGTGAGGGCTGGCCCACTCTGCACCACCTTCGAAATATCCGTCTGGCCGGTAACGTGGGCCAGGTGACCAATCACCCCAAACACAACGCATCCCGCTACCAGCGAAGTGACCGTATCGAGCGACGTGATAATCAGGGCATGGCTGGCAGGGAAGCAAAAACACACCATTCCAACATTAATTTAAACCATTCTTTCGACGGTGGCTCCATTTGCTTACCGGTAGATATTGTTGGAAAAGTCATTAAAGGACGAGTACACGATCAAACCACCGAAACAGATGGTTAGGGAGAAGAAGCACTGGGTGACCGCTTCGTACCATACCTCGATCGTGAGCAGTTTGTCCCACTGAGGTTCGAAGAAGTATTTGATGCCGGTCCAGGCACCTTCCAGCGTTAGCGAGCGTACCAGCAGCACGGCAATGATGATGTACGGGAAGATGGCCAGGAAGTAGGACACTTTGCCGGAGCTTTTGATGCCTGGAAGAGTGCAAGAGAAGAAGAGAAGGATATTAGATAGTGTTATTGGATTCGATTACTTATTTGTAACAAAGTGTCTTGCTTTGATGATTAAGGATGTATTTTTGATGCCTTTTAATAGGCAATATGATTCGGTTGTAACGAAATTATTATCATTGCTCAAAGATAAAATTAAAAAAACGCTTATAACTCCAATTAATCATATTGATTCTTCGGTTTTACGCACAAATAATGTTTTTTTTTAATGAGAGAGATAGACACGAAGAGGCGATTTATGTCGCCTGAGCTTAACCTTACCAACCAAGCCTTGAACGGTAGTGCAAGGTATCAACAAGAGTCCTAATAAAAGCTATTGCTTGGAGTTAAAAACTTGCAAGACAAAATTAAAGCCCTTACTAAAGCCTTGTTCAGTTAATGAAATTTAAATTATTTTTTTTGAACATATCCTTAAATACGTTAATAGGTTTCAGAAATGCAAAATTTACAAGCAAATTACTCTTAGTGTCTATTAACGTTTGTAGTACTAATGATAGTCAACTTTACATAAATTTCTGCTATATTAAAACATACTACAATCCCCTTGATGTCTAAAAACTACCTCGTGAAAGTTCCTTTTATGTCGAATATGAGCTCATTACCTTACTGAAATTAAGCTTTACAACTGATTAGGTTACACTGCTCATATTTGCAAGAACTATATTGGATACGCTTCTGATTATACTAATGTTTGTGGTGTATCAAACCAATGATGAAATTATGCCTAATGAAAATGAACTGAGCAATGCAACAATTACGTATTTGATCGATAATTTCCGGCGAATGTGTCACTTCCAGCTAGTGGCAGCTACAGAGGATCCCCGGCCCTTTCACGTACCTTTAATTAAAATGCCCACAATGCAAATCCAGGAAACGATTAGGCACAGTGTCAGCCGCCAATCGGGAAAGCCCAAACCATCGTCCAGCGAGTCAGCAGAATGCATCACCGTTTTGCTGCAAATGTTAGAATATGGGTATTGGTCTGTCTATAACGCACCACATTTGCTGCACAACGCGCATCGTCACTCACCGGAAGTATAGGTCGGCCGACGTACGCGGTTGGGTCCAGTTAGCGTCCACCGTAATGCTGCCGAGCCGGCTAGAATCGACACAGTTGTCCCACGCCGGATCACACTTGCTCCACGGTAGCTCCGGGCTGAAGGATGCTACCAGATACCGCAGGGTGACGGCCAGCACCGACGTGTAGTACGTGATGACGGTGAAAATGGCCACCGTTTGACCGACACCGATACCGCGCATGGCCGGTGCAAGATCGTACACCTTGACGCAGCCCCGGTTCGAGAACTGTCCGAGCACCATTTCCAGGTAGTAGATGGGCCGGCCGATGATGAACAGCACTATCAGGTACGGGATAACGAACGCACCGCCACCATTCTTGAACGCTGTGTACGGGAAACGCCACACGTTACCGAAACCCACGGACAGGGCCACACAGGATAGCAGGAACTCGATGTTGCGGCCCCATTTCTCGCGAAGCGGTGGTTTATCGTCGGCTGGCACTGTTTTCAGATCGACGGTGGTGTGATTCTGAGGATAGTGGATGAAGGAAAGCACACAGACAGTTAGTGTGAAGTAATATTTTTGAGGTTTCGGTTTGTAGAAATCGGGTATGAATGTTGTTCGATTTTCCGAGTACTGGCAGTGAAGCGGATTGGTAATCAAATTGGTTTTGTGAGGTTAGGTTCCGGGTAGTGGATTCGAAATGAACAAGTGCAAAGTAGCATACAGGATGCATCTGCATACACTAATTGCATATTGTTGCGGGACTGTTTCAGCACAACGGGCGTCAATAAGCAAACTACATATTGATCCACATACAGTGGATGACGAAAGTCTTTGCGCCATTAGTTTATTACTTTCTGGTAAATATTGCGAATTCGATTTGAATTAAAATGACTGGTTCCTGGATTAATCATGATTCTGAGTAATCAAATAAGTGGGAAAAAGTCATGAGCCTCCAAAACCTGTGCTAAGTATTAAAAGTTAATTACAAATGTCTTTGTGATGTTTTTGCAGTGCAATAAATTATGAGTGCATCAATTGAGCTGTATAAAATGTTGTTCTGAAGCTACAACTTCACTCCATTTTCTATGGCTGCTGATGCAAGTAACTTAGCATCCGAACAACTTCAAGGTGGAACGCATTCGAGAGTCCTCACGTCCAGTAACAGATAAAGGCAAGAGATTTTTACTTATTGCATCCGTTTGAAGATGCTGTCAAAAAACCAGTTTCAATTGTGCCAATGGCGGATAATGTCAGGCGGATTTAGATAGCTTCAAGCGTGTTTACAGCAAGCGTTTTAAATCTGGCTTCCGCAGGGATTATCTTCTCTACAGCAATTCCCAGAAGAGCTAGCAAATTTAATAGCGTCGCTTGGACGTTATTCTAGATGCAGATTCGAACATTTTCTGCTATAACTGGAAGCTGCATAATCTTTTCAGGCATTTGTATATAAGCGCAGTACAAAATATGTCTTCTTAAGTCTTCAATGTTTGAGGGATACCGGCTTAATAGTTCGTTTTTCTAACTACAGTCATCATATCCATTTGACGTTCTTGTGTTCTAAAAAATGGGCAAAACAGTTTAGGAACTGAAGTTGAATTCTGAGCTTTATCCTCGAAAGGAGTATTGTACGACCCTTCAAATGTTCCACAAACTGGAGAAAACTCGTGGCTTTAAAGTCTGATTGCTTTGATTTGGTGAAGATTTGATCCAAGGGTCAGAACATGCGTATCAACTTGCGTTCTAGGTACGATATTTAGGATATGTGCTTATCGTCCTTAAGAAAAACATGATATTTCGACTGTGAGTGCTTCGTCGTTCTTAGTGACACCTAACTGGCCTCAGACGGTTAGTTATCTATCTACATTACAATAGCGGCACATGATTTCGGTAACGGAGTACTCTAACATCAGTAAAGTATGAAACCAGCAACCATAAACGTAAGAAGATCAGTCTTCTTAGATTGCGATAATTCGTGGTGATTTTGCTATTTCTACTGGATCACACATTATATTCAGCGTTCAATTAACGTATCTACGCATTCAAATAATTGCACCATTCTACACTAGAACACACACACACACACATCACTTAGTCACCCACACTCAATTAAACACGCAAAGAAGCACCCTTTCAAGGGTTCTGTTCCGGTTTTTCTTCGCAGCAACGATCGGCGTCCAATAAAAAAACCATTTCGTCCACTTTCTTCGCGCCGCAGGAAAAACCAGCAACTGGGCGCCAGTAACTACGCATTCAAATAATTGCACCATTCTACACTAGAACACACACACACATCACTTAGTCACCCACACTCAATTAAACACGCAAAGAAGCACCCTTTCAAGGACTGTTCCGGTTTTTCTTCGCAGCAACGATCGGCGTCCAATAAAAAAAACCATTTCGTCCACTTTCTTCGCGCCGCAGGAAAAACCAGCAACTGGGCGCCAGTAACAATTATTCAATTGCAACACAAATTGCCGCCGGGCACGTGCGCGTCAAACATGTTCATTAGCACCGATCGGCACCCGGCCACCCGAAGATGCGCCGGCGCGCGTCCACCGACCGGGGAGAGTCGCTTTGTTGTTGTTGTTGCGGTTCGTAGGTGCGGTACTTCTTGGCCGCCGAACCGCCGAAAGGTACCGCGAGCCGCTTACGTAATATGGCGGCATGAGTCACAGACGGGTTTTTACCGTATACACAGCGTGCACGTGCTGAGCTCTGCACCGATCACGATCACTTTCCAAATCTCAGCAATACACGCACACTTGCACACATTCAAACTTACCTGAGCATGATGATGTTGATGGTGGTGGGAGCCAGCAAGCCCACCGACGGGCAGTGTGTCAGCATTCCAGCTGGTCTCATCTCCACCGACGTAGCTTCTGTTTTCCATTGCACGCGGTTAAGAATTCTCCAAAATTCCAAGCTCCAAGAATTCCGGTCGTCCCGTACCGTGGCGCGTTTTTCCACGCAAAGCGCACTTAAGAGTCCACTAAAGCGGCACACTGTCCCGGGTACAGCGACGCACGATCGCACAAACAACCGCTCAGGTGTAGCGTCGGCAGGCGAGTGAACGCGTTTTTTGGCACGATCTGTGTCGTTCGTTCACCAGCGTTCCAGTCGAGTGGTGGGCTCGCGTGTTTGCGAACCACCCGTATATAAACACACAAACACCGTAAGCCGCGCGCCCGGTGGCACTAATATTTAGACAGTGTTGCAGCATCTCCGCACCGGATACATACAGCCGGGCTCCCCGAAAGAGTCACCGTGGCTGCTCCAGTCAGAGCGCTTAAGGGTCCCCAGTAAGGGAAATCCCCCAACATTCGCTTTCGAGAGTGATCAGGTTTTTTGTTGGTAGGGGGCACCAGTGGGATCACACACACACACACGGACAGGTATAGGGGTTTTTAAATGGACTTGTTTGATGTGTGTTAGGCCATTAGGGCCTTGACATGTGTGTTGACGATCGAGCGCGCCAAAACCCACGCTGACGATCTAATTCACACCTTTGCCAATGCAACGCGCACACACACACTGACAAATTATCTGCGGATGCAATTTTCCGCACACCACCGCATAGGATGGGTGGAAATTCCATTGCATTCTGGGGTTAAACCGTCAATCCCCCATCCCCGAACCGTACCGGCAGACAGCCAAAATGGTGCAGCAGGGTTGTCGAATCGCAAGATCGCGTCATTTGACCCGCTGATTGTTTTACATGTTTTCCCGCATGCATTCGCTGCTCTGGCACGATGCAATCTGACTCAAATGTGACATCATCATCACAGTCCAGTGCGGTTGGGAACGGCACCAATGGTTGACTAATCTGACGGAGGACTTCCAGGGCTGCAGTTCTTGGCGAAGGAAACGTGCTTCCGAGGTTGAAGATGTGAGTGACGGAGAGAGTCGAGAACGCATATTTCCTGTAGTACGCAATGGCATTTCTTATCAATGACTAGCATCGTAGAGACACGTTTCTCTTGAAAAGGAAGTACGTGTTTTAGAACCTTTCCCAACACACGGGTCAAATATGATTGGATTAGTGATAAGGAGTTGTTTAGTTTGAAAGTGCTTTACTTTCGTTTGTTTTTGTATCATCTTTAGATGCGTTTTTTATCTTCTCGTATTGAGTCTCTCATGTCTCCAGGCATCTTATTTGGCTTAAGATATCTTGGCTACTGTCTTACTGTTGATAAACAGATTTAAATTTACAACTTTAATGTCACATGCTAGAATCGTTAATGTTTGTGAGCAAGATGGAATGAGTCATATATTTGAAGTGAGTAAAAATATCAGGGAATCGTTCAAATGTGTCATCGAAATACCCTCTGCAAAGGTTTTAAATAAATGTTGTTTAAATTGAAACTTAAAACTTCAATTACTTCATTGTTTTTAATTATAATCGCCACTAATTATTATATTATGTTCAAAACAAACGGAATAAATACTTGATGTTTAAGGAAGAACGAACACATGTTATGTAGGTTTGTACTAAACCTCAAATGATGGCCTCAAATCACCTAAACCTCAAGACCTCAAATGAATTATTATTCTTGAATTTAGTTTGCAACAGATATGACTAAGGCTTGTTATATTTCTGAGATGTATAGTGTCTAATCACTTAAGGTCTCTCGAAATTAGCACACCAACTAACCAACAAAACATATTCAAAATTTCTTTTCATTTTTCAAATTATTATCATTATCCAGAACATGTTCATAGGAATCATGGAACAGACATGTCCTGCATAAAACAATATATCCAGTTTTAACTTTTTTTAAGGTTTTTTAAGCCTAAAAGCCTTTACGGGAAGTGACTGCATTAATCTGCTTGCGCTAATGTATCTTCTCTTATTTAAAATTAATTGCCGTCAGGTTCCAGTTGGCGCGGTGCAGCAAGTGATCTTTACGCGACACAAAACCTTGAGCTGTTTTGGAGGGAGTAGATCGATAGCTACCATACGCTGAAGTTTGTGGGGATTCCCGTTCACTTTTTTGTGTGAATCGTGCAGGTAAATACACATCGCTGTCAGTGACTTTGTTTGTGTTGTTAGGCAACTGAGGACGATGTTCAATGTTTAGTGTTTTGATAAATTTAAATTCCCAGGCAACTTCATGACAGGTAGGCTAAAATATTCAAGGGACTGGTTTCAATGTTTGATTACTGGAAAAATTAAGCTCCTACAGCCATAATTATCGATGATATAGGAGTTGATAACGTAGTAGGAATCTATATTGAATATTACTTATATTGATGAGTTTAGACCTTCAATTTATAGAAACTATATTTTTCAATGCTGAAATAAGCAAAGATTATGCATGAAATAAGAATGATCTTCGAATATCTTGAACATTTTAATGCCCAACCCAACCCAAAAGCTCTTCGTGCACCATGCTGCTGCGTTTGGAAGATTTTATTGTTGGTTTTAGACGAGACCAATTGTAGTTTATACTATAATATAAAGAAAAACATTCAGGACTGGTCAGCTTGTTACGAAGTAACTAAGATTCGGAAGTTAGAAAAGGTAGACAAACATCTACAGAGATTCTGTCTAATGCAGGAAAACATTGTTCAAAATCATTCCTTTAAAATCATCTCTTTATTAAAAAGACGCATTAAATCTGTTTGTATGCAGTGTTGCTTAAAACATTTTTTTCCAGCTACGTAAAAGATTTTCTTAACATATACCAATCAACTGTACGCCTAAATGCATCTTAACACCCTCAGCGGCGTGTTCAGAATCGTTTGTAAATGCTTTAGCTAAACACATTGTCGTACATTCTCCGCAGTATCGATCGATCGCGTGGCAGTGATTGTTCGTATTTGTACACCGATTCGTGGTACTTGGCATTCAGTTCGGGGTCTTCCGGGCCCCAATCGTGCGTTGGTTTGAAACAGTGCAGCAAACGATCCCGCCAGTCCGGTTCCTTGCGCTTCAGGAACGTGTAAACTGCCCAGGCTGGGAGTTGCAACACACCCGCAGCAAAGATACACCAACCGAAGGCTGTCGAGAGAGTAGAAGCGGATGATGATGATGAGATGGATTAGATTGATTAGATGACATGCTATTGCACAGGGTACCGAACCATACTAACCATACATCCCATCGGGATACACGTAACCGTTGAAAGTGAACGTTTCGTAAGTGGCGATATGGTAAAGCAGGATGGCCGCCAGTAGGGTTGGTGTGATAAAGCCCCAACAGATGCGCCAATAAAGACCCGTCTTGATGCCGAGCATAAACTCAATATCACGACAGATACGTCCAACGCCGTAGATCCACGCGAACGTTATCATCTCGAAGACGGCCAGCACGAGCGCCACAAACGAGGCACCGTAAAAGTCCAGGAAGTCCAGCACGTACTGTCCGCCGGGCGTTGTGTAGATGATGCCGATCCCGAACCCAACCACAGCGATCCCGACCGCAACTAGGGCGGGCTGCAGATGGGGAAATCGATCACGAATTACCGTCATTGTGGTGGTGGCCATGCCCACATTACTGCCGATGCCCAGCACGAACAGCATCAGGAAGAAGGCGATGGCGAAGAACTGGGGCCAAAAGGTGAACTTGGCGATCGCATCCGGGTAGGTGATGAAGGCGAGTCCTGCACCACCCCGTACCACCTGCTTAATGTCCGGCGCTTCCAGTACGTGGGCCAGATGTCCAATCACGCCGAACACTATCAGCCCGGCCAGCATCGATGTGAGCGTATCCATAATCGACACAATCGTAACATCCCTGGGTATCCGAAGAATACAAAATTAAAAGTTACTCTTTTTTCGGCAGAGATTTTGAGGACACTGAACGCACCTGTACACGTTGTTGTGGAACCGATTGTAGGACGAGTACATCATGACGTTACCGAAGCAAATCGTTAGCGAGAAGAACACCTGCGTGACGGCCGCATACCAAACCTTCGCCTCCAGTATCCGATCCCACTGAGGTTTGATGAAGTACAGCATACCATCGGCGGCACCTTCGAGTGTGCAGGCGCGCACCAACAGTACCAACATCACCACGTACGGGAAAATGGCCAGGAAGTAGGCAACCTTGCCGGAACTTTTAATGCCTGCAAATGAAACACGAGCTTGCGTTACCGTGCACCGTAAGTCCGCAAACAAAAGCATCCTTACCTTTGATCAGTGTCAGACAGATGCAGGTCCAGGGTACGAGTAGGCACAACACCAACCGCCAGTCGGGTGTCCCGAT
>KZ061821.1:147796-160544 GCA_002091835.1 Anopheles maculatus
TGTGTGTATGTGTGTGTGTGTGTGTGTGTGTGATTGCATGTGCCGCTGACAGACGTGCACGTGCTGGGATGCGTTCTGGGAAATCATTAAACAACATTTCAATTGGCGGTTCGATTTGATTCAAAACCCCGCAATTCCGGTGTAAGAGGATAAGTTGTGGGTGGTGTAGAAAGAGAGACAGAGAGAACAAAGTGCAACAACAACAGATATTTGGCTATTATTATCCCATCCCCATCCGAGCGTAACAACCCGGCCGAGAAGTAGGGCACGGCGAGATCAGTGTATCCTGTTGCCTTGTTGACAATGTTGTTGTGTCATGTTATTTGTATTTTCGGAAGAATAATGGATGTGGAGGTTGGTAACGGAACCAAACCAAACACAAGCCATGTGAGACGCAACAAAGTTGAATGATAATTTTGATATTAAAAGGAACGAAAAAATCTTGAAGTTCAATACATCGTCCTACGTAGAAAAGTCTTTAATAATGGCAATAGAATTAGAAGTGAGCATTTTCGTTCGATAAAAGTTATTTCTGCAATTCGTGCAGACAGATCTAAATTGAGATCATTTATTTTAATCTTAGACTGGTGATTCTACAAATATATGTTGATGATATAAATAAGTGGTAACTAATCTGAAGGTTTAAAATGAAAAACTGTAGTAAAACATTAAAATTTTTAAAAAGGATATACATCAAGATTTTAAAAGTTAACAAATACAAAATTAAAAGCGATAATATATCATTACACCACAAACATTAATCAAAAAAGAAGTTTAATCAACAATAGAAGAGAAGAAAGACAAAGTTGGTAAAAGTAAGGTGGAAACGGAAATGAAGTTGTAAACAAAATGAAATAAACACAGAACCATGCAGTTAATAAAAATAAATACAAGGAAGGAGAAAAGGAGTAGGAGAAAGGAGTAGAATATGAAAAAAAAAAAAAGAAAAAGAAGAGGTTCATAGAAAAGAAAGAAGAAAAAGAAGAGAAAGAAGAGGTTCATAATATACCATATCCCACGGGCCCCACCAAATATGTAGCAAGATCTTTTCATTCAAAATATACTTTAATTTATGTGTTAATCTATCTATTATTGTAAAGAATCTATAGTTGTTAGCCAACCGAATTACTTTATCAGGAACCTAGTCAGAGCATTAACAAAACGTAAAAAAAAAACAAATTCAAATGGCTCTAATTCTTAATCCTTGCAGAGTGATGAGGGATCTTTTCATACATCAACTCATCCCAAAATTTGCCAGAACTAATTAAACTTTCAGCCTTATAATTCGTAAGACGGCTTGGCAGTATTCTAAATACTGTAGGCAACAGGCTTCCATAATATCTAAATAACAAACACTCACCACAGTTCGAAGGAATGTACTACGCACGCACAACGAATGAATGACCGGCACCACTAATCCCAACACATCTCCTCCTTGTAGCCTGTCTAATAATATAACTTTATTCCATTAACAGCACACTAACTGCGTCACCATAGCGATCGCATCACCAACGATTCCCGTGCGCGAAAAATGGACCAGCAACATCGAGTTTACGCTGTCCTGCATCGCGTACTCGGTCGGATTCGGCAACATCTGGAAGTTCCCGTACACCGCACTGGACAATGGTGGTGGTGCCTTTCTCATACCGTACCTGGTAGTGCTGTTCGTGATCGGACGCCCCCTGTACTATCTCGAGATGGCAATGGGCCAATTCTGTAGCCGTGGGTGTGTGAAAATCTACGATATGGCCCCGGCGATGCGTGGTGTCGGTGTGGGCCAGTCGGTCGCAATGGTAGTGGCGATGTCGTACTACACACCGGTACTGGCCATCACACTGCGCTATCTGCTGCTATCGTTTAGCAGCGAGCTACCGTGGAGCAAGTGTCACCAATCGTGGAGCCGGTGTATTGATTCGAGCTTTCGGGGGTATACGAACACAACGGACACTACCACCGAAGATCGAAGGAATGTGTCCGCGGAGCTATACTTCACGTAGGTGACAGAAGGCTGGCCTCATCTAAAGATAGAGTAAAAATTTTACCTTTCTTCTACACAGCAACACAATAATGCATCGAGCACCATTATCGGAAGGACTTGGATGGCCTGATGGACAGCTAGTGCTCTGTCTGCTCGTCTCGTGGACCATTCTAGTTGTGATTCTCATCAAGGGAGTTCGCAGCACCGGTAAAGCGGCCTACTTTCTAGCCATCTTCCCGTACGTCATCATTTTCATTCTGCTCGCCCATTCGCTAAGCCTGGAAGGATCGCTCGAAGGCATCAAGTTCTTCCTCACACCCAAATGGGAAAGTCTCTTCTCGGCTAAAGTTTGGATGGAAGCGGTCACACAATGCTTTTTCTCACTATCGATCTGCTTCGGTGGGATCATTGCGTACTCCTCGTTCAACAACTTCTCCAACAATGTCTACCGGTAAGTGCCTGCTTGAGAGTTCCAATAAAAACGGCTCTTTCTAACCAGCTCGTCCAATGTAGTGACGCAATGATCATATCCTGGCTGGACACGTTCACATCGATTATTGTGGGCTGCATCGTGTTCGGTGTGCTTGGAAATCTGGCCCACGTTACACACAGAACCAGCATCCAGGACATCGTACGGGAAGGACCCGGACTAACCTTCATGGCGTACCCGGATGCGATCGCGAAATTCGAGTACTGCCCACAGCTCTTCTCGGTGCTGTTCTTCCTGATGTTCTTCATCGTGGGAATCGGTAGTAATTTGGGTGCGATCACCAGCGTCATCACGGCAATCCGCGATCGTTGTCCAACGGTTGAAAATTGGAAGATTGTGATGGGTGTTAGTGTGACGATGTTTTGCGTCAGTGTCGTCTACTTGGCACCTGGTGGATTGGATCTGCTAGACGTGCTGGACACGTACGGTGCGAAGTACGTCACACTAACGCTAGCACTGTTTGAAATTTTGACGTTCGCCTGGATCTACGGTGTGGATCGGGTTTGTCGGGACATAAAGTTTATGTTGCAGCTTGAAACAGGACTGTTCTGGCGTATCTGCTGGGGATTCCTTGCACCGATGCTTGTTGGTGTTATTCTCGTTGTGAGCTTCGTCGACTATGTCCCACTGAATGTCCCGCAGGGATATAATGGTAAGCAATTGAATTACGCCCATATCCTCAGAGAACGAAGTACTCAATTTTTGTCTCTTTTCCCTCACTACCCTCTAGTTGCTGGATGGATTCTGTACACGTTTGCGATTCTTCAGCTTCCGGTATGGGCCGCTTACGCGATCCTAACGCAAGACGAGAAAGGATGGCGCACAAAATGGAAGAGAGCCTTCGAACCCACCAACACCTGGGGTCCCGAAAACGAAATCACACGCGAGCAGTACAGCAAGATGGAAAGCAAGAGGTGTCACTTTAGTACCGTCCCGGGACGACATTGTACGCACAGATTGTGTAGCAAAATATTTGACTAGAATAGTTGTACTGTGGTGAGTAAATGTTTATCTTCCTACCATTCGCTTTCGTTGGCTTGTTTCGGATAGCAATCTTTTCGCCAAAAAAAAAAAAAAAAAATGGCCAACTAGAACCATTCAGATAAAGCGGTGCAGCAGTGTGATAACAAAGCTACGAACTTAAAGACGGGGTTCGCAGTTGTCGTTGAGTGGATGCCAAAGGAAATTGACGCGAGCCAATCGATTCCTTAGCAAACAGGAAAAGCAAACAATTCTAGGAAATGAATGAAAGTGTTTGGTCTGATAGTCGTCTAGTTGCTTACACTGGTGTTGCATCTATCAGCAATAAAAGTGCTTCGTACAGCACACCTTCCTAGTGCCGGAAACAACCTACCTTCCAATCTTCACCAATGACTTTGGTCGTTTGATGTACGTCGTATCCTAGCTTTCTCAGTGCTACGGGAAAATGCACACTGACCAGTGCACAAAAGACACCCAGCCAGAGAACGACTGTCGATTGCCGGGGCGTGTTGCCAAAACGTTTGTGGTTGTGTGTACTCTACCCCCTCTGCTCGCTTTAAACGCCAGTGGTATGAATGTACAATCGGACAAAGCAATCGATTGGGACACGGAACGAAAATACATCGAGTGGGGTGATAAACCAACATCAAGATGGAAATCGGTGGTGAAAAAGTGGAAATTGTGAGGCAAATTTTCTTGGGAAAAGTGATTACCTTTAAATACTGTTTTAAAATAGCAAATACGAGCAACGGAAGTTTAATTACCGAGAAAGTTTTTGGAAGGATTTATGTGAGGAATTAATTTCGTGCTTAGGTTTTTTTAATTTACGTTGAACACTAAAGTATACTTAAACTAAGAATCAAAAATTGGTGTAATGTGAATTGCTAGATCACTATTAAAATGATACATCCTATTAGATCGAGAAGGCTGCTTCAAAACTAAGTCGGTTTCTTACGTATAGAGGGCGCTCACGTATAGAGACACAAGGATCGACAAGGCTTCGAGAATGCAAGCGATTTATGCGCCATTGCGATGTGAGTACATTCGTCACTGCTTAAATACGAATTGCGAGCGACAAGAGATGAAATTTCTTTGATAATATTTAGCGGACTAAGATTGTAAAATTTCATAAAATGGAATAAAGTGTTTGCTCCAACGAAAAGAGTCAGCGTTTTATTACGCGATAAATTCGAGAAATCTTTTTTTACGTTCCTATCATTTAACATGTAATGTTTCCCGTGCATCAGCTGGTACGTCAACTTTCATCAACAACAATCATTGCAACATGGCAACTAATGGCTTGATGATGTAATTAAGTTGCAGAACACCATGACGACCGCCGCCGACTAGCAACCCGATTCGCCGATTCTATTAACTGAGGGCGCCGGTGAGGCGCCGGAAGTCAACACCCTGCCCAAGCCAGATGGAGCGTTGGTGTGCGAGAATGTGGGGCCACGATATCAAGTACCTGCTGTCTTGTATCATGTTGTCGGTCGGTTTCGGCAACATCTCGCGCTATAACTGCTGCACTTTCTTGAGATAGATGGTGGTTGCATCAAGGTGTTTGATCGCCGATGCAGACACTTGCACTGCTACTCATTCTGGGTTATTATGCTGCGGTAGTTTCGATTTCGGTATGCTACTTCCTCGATTCGTTCGGATTATTAATGAGTCCTCTTTCATGAGGTCGATGTAATAGAGAATGGAACGCGTGAGTTGCTTCGGTGTTTAAGAGGCATGTACAAAACGCATCCTTCAGATCATCGGCTAAGTTTTTCTTCCACCATAGGGTGCTCCACAACTAAAAGAAAGGGGACGAAGGCATCGGTATGTAACTGTCTGAACTATGTAACTATGTATCTGGTTATTTGGATCTGTGTGCCAAATGAAGATATAGTCAAACTCAGGACGAAAGTGTCAAAAAACTTCTAGAAAACAAATAATTCAATTAGTCGCTAGCCTTTAAAATTTGATTTCATCGTTTCAAGTCGCTTTTCAGTTCTGGTAATGCTGGATTTCGTGCAACGTTCTACTAGCTACATAGTTAGCAGCATTTTTCCAAAAACTCCAAGGGGGCCTCACGTGGTCCGTTGAATTAAATAAACAATTAAACAATTAAACAATTAATAAAAATATTAACCTAAACTAGTACCATCGTCGGCAACATCGCACACATTGCGGGCAATCGTGTGAAGGACATCCAGTCCCCATCTGACCATCATCACGTATCCCGACGCAATGGCCATATTCGATGAGGCACAGAACGTGTTTGTCGTGCTGGTCTTTTTGATGGTGTTTCCTGTTCGAGCTGGGCGAAGTGATGACGATTGTAACCGTCGTCCGGGACCGTTTCGCGCGGCTGTCCAACTGGAAGGTGGAGATGAGGATTCCCATCTATGGATTCGGCTATGGCACCGGTATAATGGTGCGTTCGGGCTTTCTTTGAAACGTGGGGAAAGTCATCAGTTCAGCAACCACGACATGAAGCCTTGGTACATTGGTTGATATCGTTACACGGTGGTTTGCCCAACCCTGACGACGCTTACACTTGTTGTGGTGGATATTGTTACCTTCTGCTGGTTGGTTGGTGTGGACCAAATTGCGTGCGACATTCAACTCATGCTGGACAGACGGACCCGGTCTGTTTCGGCGAGTTTGTTGGAGCTTTGTAACTCTCGGTATCATCGTCACCATATGGTTGTTCAGCTTCATTCAATACAGCCCACGGTCGGTTCGATTTCGGAATCACTGGTATGAATGAACTAAGCGCCTTCCACACACAATCTCTAGGAAAAAAATCACTTTTTTCCTCATTTCTCAGTATTCGCTTGGTAACTTTAGGGCTTTGTTATGGTGCAAATGATAGTGTGGGATGTGTATGCCTCGACCGAAAAGATGGAGACACAATTTGTCAACAAAATAAAAAGCGCCTGTCAACCAGCGTCCGCCTCGATTTCGGAGGATCCGGAGGATTCTACCATACGGCTGTGATTTCTTCTCGACCGGTACGAGAAAAATACTTCCCCAACCGTTGGCGTATGAAAAATTGTTTTTCGTAAAATTGTTAATACCTTTTGTCAAAAATAAATCCACTTTTACGAGTACAAATAAAAACGCCATTGAAACTACGAAAAAGTAACTGGAGTGATACAACTACAGGTCTGAGATGATAAACTGTTATCACTGCTCTTAATTAATGTATGTCCCAACGCCAATTCACGCATCCTTCCGAGAAGGTGGACATTGAAAGGTTGGTGTGATTCTGAGCGGATGAACATAGCATTTACTGGGACTAGGGCAATACCAGGATGGTAAAGGATGCCTAAATCATCCTTTAAGTTATAGATCGAATGTTTTGTTTTTTATTTTCAATACTTTATTGCAACGAAAACTTAAAACAAGCTGGTCAGAGGCTCTTCAAAAACATCCTCTCTCAACTGAAGGAAAGCACGCAAAAGTCGCAAAGTGCCCCTGTTTTGACAGTTAAAAGCAACAAAACCTGTGTCCTGTTTGGATCCTGTAGCCTAGAGTCTCCATAGTAACCACATACACGGTGTTGTTTTGATATTTTTATGGCCAAACTACCGGCTACGTAGGCGCCCAGGAATCGGCCAGATGAAACACATACAAGTTTTGATATCATCTTTTCATACTGGACGTGTGTTTTTGTGGTCATTATTTTTAAAACGGGAACCTTATACTAAATGACACCTACTACCAAGAAGGTAAGTATTACCGTCAAATCTGTAACTTATAAACAGTTTCCAATGAAAGATGTGTTATGTTACTTCTATCTTAGGTAAGATATATTGAGGTATCTGAAAAACTCCTCTTGTAAAAGGTTTTGGTGCCAAAGAAGAAGAGACATCTGCAGTTATACGTTGTTAATGGAATCCGTACAAAACAAACCATAAACCTTATCAATTACTAAGTTCAATTGCAGAAATAATTTAAGATGGTTGTTAAATTCATCATCACGCTTATTTCCATAAACACTGCCGATGACTCTCGCGGAAAGAATGTCCATGACTATTCCCGGGCCCTTAACAAACCATCCAGTCACTAGTTAACCAGCTACTACACAAGTTTTCCCGTAGCGACGTAAACTATTCGAGCGTATGTGCATGCAGCATGACTAACCATTTCACAGAACAGGAGCAAACAGCAACAACAACAAAACTATTGCTCAGTAGTTCTTTTCGATTCTACGTAAAATCCCAAATGTTGCATCCACTTCAAACGGCGCATATCTGTCGATGCGAAGCAACAAAACATATTATGATTGAAGTTCGTTTTCCCCTTACAGGCAGAAGGGGACTAGCTAGGACTAGCTAGGACCGACCGATGATTGAAGTCTAAATTCCAGAGAAATCTACACACCCGTCAACCGGTGGAATGTACGCCAAATTGATGCCAATTCCGTAACGCAACCGTTGCCAATGGATCGGATCAGGCGAGAAGATGTGCGAGCAGCAGCAGCAGATGATGATGATGATGATGACGGGTAGTTCGGACTGTTTATTGCCCGAGAAAGATAAAGCTGTAACGCTCTTATCACATTAACAGCTGTGGTTTATGGTTAGAGAAGGTAGTGTATACTGTGCTCCAGATTTATAATACAACTGATGTACATCTGAACCTAGGTATATCTTCTTGCAAGAAGGATCGTTAAGTAATTTTCCTGTGCACGCTTATGATGAGTGGGGCGAAATTCTGCCCTTAAAATTATTTCAGTCTTAAAACGGTTCGAACTACCCAGTGCCACTGTGTTAGTGGATAGTAGTAAGTGGTGTTGCTATTAATAATGAACTAATAACTTTCCTTCCAAGCGCTTTGCTTGCCAACTTTCTAAGTGTAAAACAAAAACAAAAAACAGTTTGTGTAAAAAAAAAACATAAAACAGTCGTAGAAAGTACAGAGCGCTTCTCGGTGGGTACCGTGCATGTTTGTGTGACTGAGCGTTGACTTACCGGTTTTCGCTTTTGGGAATACCCTGGCGACCGTGTACCGTTGGTTCGGGTTTTACGAGTTGGAAATACTACTGCCGGTTTCCCATGCACGCCATACGTACACACCTACAGCAGACACACTGTCGCATACGATCGTATCGTAGCGTTGTGATGATCTTCGATCATGTGTTTACAGCGGGCCTCTAGCGCTAGTCACAATCTAAGCTGGTATTGAGTAACAGCGTGCAGGTTCATTCAGAAACCGTCCACCGGATTAAATGTGTCGTGCATCCAGTGCAGCAGCGTTAAATGCACTTCACTCGCGATCGAGACAACATCCGGACCGGTTGCAGCGGCACCTAACTAGAACAAAACAAACCCACAACAGCGTGTGCGAGAGGGAGTGTGTATGTGCGAGTGACAGGTACACTACTTTTGACAGTCATTATCATCCCGGGAGGCGTCATCATCATGGAGAACCATGCGTACAGTGGTGGACCGACGGAGAACGGGAAGGGAGATACGCGATCGCTAGCTTCGGTAAGTGTCAAAATGACGCAGTGCGATCGGACGGCGATAAGTGGCACATGTAATCTAGATTTTGTTTTGCTTCCCATATTCACAACAATGACGGTGCACGCGAGCGGTGCCAATCGGCATATGCGCCAGCCTGTTTGAAGTTTGTGCGAGCGAACACAGATTACTGTTAATTGATTGGCTAATCGGTTTCTCACCCACTTTCAACCAGCCGATGAATTCTTGCACCACCCTGCAAACGGTCAGCGACGACACGAAAACCAGCACGAGCACGACGCGTGACAAATGGGGCCGGGACATTGAGTTTATGCTGTCGTGCATCGCGTACTCGGTCGGTTTTGGCAACATCTGGAAG
The DNA here is from genome assembly GCA_002091835.1 of Anopheles maculatus. NCBI lineage: Eukaryota > Metazoa > Arthropoda > Insecta > Diptera > Culicidae > Anopheles > Anopheles maculatus. The sequence goes on from KZ061821.1 coordinate 157,087, forward strand.
TTCCCGTACACGGCGCTTAAGCACGGCGGTGGTGCGTTTCTGCTACCGTACCTGATCGTACTGTTTATCGTCGGGCGTCCCATCTACTATCTGGAGATGATACTGGGACAGTTTTCGAGCCGCGGTTGCGTGAAGCTTTACGATCTAGCACCAGCAATGCGAGGTAATGATTTGTGCTTTGATTTAATAGTGCAGCACTAAAACTCGAACGGAATTGATTCTTTGCAGGGATCGGTGTGGCACAAACGATCGCAATGTTCGTCGTGATGACCTACTACGCGCCAGTGTTGGCGATTACGTTCCGGTACTTTGTTGCGTCGTTTAGCAGTACGTTGCCGTGGAGCGAGTGTAATCCTTCCTGGGCAAACTGTGTGAATTCTTCGTTTGTTGGAAAGCTCGAGCCCACCAACACGTCCGTTGGATTGCAATCGTCTGCGGAACTGTTCTTCCTGTAAGTGAATTTTGACACTACATTGTTTAATTTGGTATTAAGAATCGTTTCGTTTTCTTTATACAGAAAAGAAGTCATACATAAAGCGCCCTCGCTGGACGATGGCCTCGGTATGCCCGACTGGAAGCTGTCGCTGTGTCTCCTCTTCGCCTGGATTGTCGTTGCAACGATCCTAATGCGAGGTGCCAAAAGTACCGGCAAAGCGTCCTACTTCCTTGCGATCTTTCCGTACGTGATCATACTGATCCTGCTCGTCCAAACCTTGATGCTGGACGGGGCAATGCAGGGCATACTGTACTTCATAACGCCCCAGTGGGATAAGCTGCTCAGTATCGAGGTAAAGCGTTACTACGAGCAAACGCGCCGAAAGGTAGGCAACGCGCATTACACCCGTTCCGTTCGGTTCCGTTTCAGGTTTGGTACGAAGCCGTTACGCAGTGCTTTTTCTCACTGTCCGTCTGCTACGGTGGCATTATCGCGTACTCGTCCTTCAACAACTTTAGCAACAACGTGCACCGGTAAGTTTTTGGCAAACGCGTTTGTTAATTGCCTATGGGGGGGTAGCGAAACTGACCGAACTCTGTGCTTCGTTGTTCGCCTCGCAGTGACGCCGTCATTATCTCCTGGCTCGACACATTCACCTCGATCGTTGCCGGCTGCATCGTGTTCGGGGTGATCGGCAATTTGGCGTACGTTAGCGGGCAGCCGGACATACAGAAGCTCGCGCGAGACGGTGCCGGCCTTACCTTTATGACGTACCCGGATGCGATCGCCAAATTCCAGTTCGTGCCCCAGCTGTTTGCGGCCCTGTTCTTCCTGATGCTGTTCATCGTTGGCGTCGGCAGCAATCTGGGCGTAACGACCAGCATCATTACCGCCATTCGGGACCAGCGTCCACACCTAAAGCACTGGCAGGTTGTGCTGGGAACGGTCACCGTTGGATACTTTCTCGGGCTGCTCTACCTGACGCCGGGCGGGTTCGATTTTCTCGATGTGATCGATTACTATGGTGCGAAGTATGTGACGCTCACGTTTGCGGTGCTCGAGCTCGCTACCGTTGCGTGGATCTACGGTGTGGATCGTATCTGCCGGGACATTAAGTTTATGCTCGGCATCGAAACGTCGTTCTACTGGCGGGTGTGCTGGGGACTAATTGCACCGGCCGCCACCCTGCTCATTCTTATCTTCAGCTTTGCCGATTTTGAGCTGCAAAAGGTCCCAATGGGCTACAATGGTAGGTTTACAACCGCGCAACACAAGGTCGTCTCGGTCGGCGTAGTGAATGAATTTTGGGTTTGTTTTTCGGGGGTTTTTTTTTTTCAGTGTTGGGATTGTTTATCTACGCCATTGCCTTTCTGCAACTACCCGGCTGGTACATTTACGCGATTTATCGGCGGCGCTGTAAGCAGACGGAATCGCTACGGAAAGCTGCACGGAACGCGCTGGAACCGATGGACGTTTGGGGTCCGGAGAACGATGCCGTACGCGTACGGTATCAAACCGAGGAGGAACAGTATCAAAACACTCGACCGGCGAGCACGGACGCTTTGAAGCGAATCAAGAAGCGAATGTTTAACATTGGCTGAATGCGGGTCCCAGTGACAAGAGACGGTTGTAATGATCGCGCTACGCACTCTCGAGTGCGAACGGGCGTTACCTTTTCTCGTCCTTCTGAGAAAATGGGAAACGTTGTTTAGACGTTAAGTAACATCACTCTAGTTTTTGTGTTCACTCGCGCTGTAACAATAATGAACAAATGATAGTGGTAAATGTATTTTCGTTTGTTATTTAATACTAATAAATCTTACCAAAGTTTTACTAAGAATATGAAAGGTGTTGATTTTGGGTTTTATCCTTTTTACATAAGAACGTGGAATATCGTAATACGGAACTTAATTGTTTTAATTAAGCTTTGAATAATAATACTGACGTATAAAAAAACAAGGAAAGAAAAGGAAAAGTGTAATACAAAATAAGATAATGATATATAAATAATATAAAATAAATAGAGACAGGAAACATAGTCGATAAACAAAACATGCATAATTTTAAAATATTTTATACGTTCTAGTTGTTTTGTTTGACTTTCAAATATTTTTATCGAAGCTTAATTAAGTTGTTCATAAACCCTAAATGGACACAAATAAATAAGAAAACAATTAGAAAAACGAACGAAAAACATTTACATATTCTCTGCAAACCCAAAAACTTTCCATTCGTCCACACACACAAAGCATATTTTGCACTATTGTAATTTATTCCCTGATTTATCGAAGGTTGACACAAAAATCACCGTGAATCGCGCATCTCTTGAAACCGAACGCTCAATTTAACATTCGTCCAGCAGGCTGGAAGGTGCCCAAAATAAAGAAACGGTACAAACATACGCCTCGGTCAACAGTGATTGGAACGTTGGTGGACGCAAAACAAAAGGGATTCCCAACATTTGCTCAACATCAACATTGGGCAGGAATAAAGATACATGCTTACGACAAACGATCTGTAAAGCTAAAGGATAAAAGCTTTTCGAATCCCACCAATTCGGACTCTCCACACACAGGGAAATCCCAACCAAATGGCCAACTCTTTGGGTATTGCCATTCCAAGAAAAAGTGAACATGGAAAAAGCGACCATCAGTGCGGCTGGCACTGTAATCCTACGGCTGCCTGGAATAATATTCCCAAGGCTAGTGTGGTTGTGCTAACAACTAGGGACGCTCTGACAAGTAGCTCCAATAAACACGGTACATACCCTCGCCAAAGCTTCTCATTAGAGACAGATTCTCCCCCCCGCACAAATACGCGGCCCGATAGAACGTATCTGAAACTCGTGCCCGAACACGAACGAACGTGTGTTTCACCTGAGAAGTCTCGCCTGCGGTAGAATAATTCCCAACCACAAGTGGCGGGATTGTGGTACTTTCCCTTCGGCTGAATGCCACCCGCGGATACGAATGATGTACGTGAGCTGCATTAGCAAATGTGATGGATCGAAGGCAGAGCGAGC
>KZ061821.1:160604-252654 GCA_002091835.1 Anopheles maculatus
GGGTAATTGTACAAAAAGGAAGTCCCACAAATTGTACCGCACCGGTTGTAAGTACACCTGCTTACTGTCGGAATAATTATTACGTAGCGATCCTTTCGCTAGGTATGAGAGTATCGACTGGACGACCAGTAGAATGATATAATTATTTGGCATTGTGTAGCGGTTCAAGTGTTTGTAGAAAGCGAAGTACAGCAGACACCATATATTGGTATTTCAAATATACTTACAACAAACAGTGTTCATAGATAACGTGATATGCTTATGAGATAACCGTCGAGAAAGTCACAATGAATATTTTATCTTAAAAACTCAAACAAAAACTATGAAATAATGAAACAGAATTTGATTTTTCCGACTAAAACTTTGGCCTGAGGTAAACAAAATTAAATTTTGAAAAATTATATTATTTCGAGTTTTTTTGTGTTTAATTTTGATAAAGCCTATTAGTGTCGTTTAGCAAATCTTTTGATTTTTGATTTCTATAGTGATCAACAACAATTAAGACTAATTTCACCGGATGTCAGAGGACTACTCTCCATCACATTTTACACGCCTGATGACTCAAGTGTATGCCTCTCATATATCTGATCTGATATGCCACAATTTCTCCACACCCATGATACGACGATTTTTCGCGCAGATTGCGTCTATTAGATAAAGATTAATCTTACCGAAAAAAAACAAAGCTTTCCACAGAACTTTTACTGCCCTTCGAGACAAGATAGCAAATCATGGGACGGTGGGTGTAAACAATATTGACCTGTCTTTTGCGCTACAGAAACACCACGTGCCGAGCGCATGACAGGTGTGAAGTTGTTTGCCAGGACTCGATTCCGGACGATTGTATAAGATCGAAATCCCGCAACATTCGCGTACGCATTGGGAGAGCTTCTTGAGCGTTGACAGCTCTATTAATTTCGTCCAAGGGCAATTACACTTCAACAACACGGTAATATACACGGCTCCGGCTCCGGATTCATGGCGCAGGGCGCGAACCCTTGGCGGGATGAGTCGAAAGAATGTGAAAAATAAACCAAAGCAAACAGTCCGACACTGGTCGGGCTCTGCTTCTGGGAAGCAGGTGTTATCGCACCGTTGATATAACAATTAAATCGTAAACTATGACATGAGTAGGGTGAAATGCATCCCGCGATGGCGTCAGGGGTTTTGTGCGTAGAACATTGAACGGCCGATATCGGTGGTTCAGATACTGGGCAGGAAATTGGAGACTATAACAAAATTATAGCACCTCCAGTTGGCGGCGGGAGAGTCCTCAAGGGGTTTGTTTTGTCACAAAGTGTTGCCGTTTAGTGGGACATTGGATCTATTATTTGCCTACGGCGGTTTGTCACACGCCACCCGAGCCGGCTGTATCTGGATCTAGATCCGGCCTTCCAAGGAACGGACGACCCGAAGGAACGTTGCATTTGCGGGCAAATATTGATATGCGTCCTCGTGCTCAGCGCATATTGCTATCGTTGCAATTGTTCGGCACGTGAGCTGCTCCTACCTTAGCTGATAAGCCTATTTCCCCGAGGAGCGAAAGTTAAATAGTGAGACAATCTTGTTCTTGTTTTGCTAAGCTTAATGACGGTTCGTTGCATAATACGATCACTACAGTTGGTCTTTAAAATTCGCATTCCTTTATTGGCTTTCGTACCAAAAGTGGCAATTTACGTCAAACAGATTGTAAATTTAGAATTAATAGGTTTTTGCGGTGATGATCACGTTACGATGCCAAAATGCGGAATATTGAAGGTGCTAAGCCACGTATGCTAAGCCATGCTCTAGCTCGCAACACATCACAGTTGAACGGAGTGAAGAAAAAAAAAAACAATCACGGGAGCAGGTTTTAGGGGAATTTAATACACTTAATGGTACGATGAGATCAGGGTCTTGTGCTTGGTAACGAATAAAAGGAAGGAAATGAAAATGAAGCAAATTTAAAATGTTCACTTGTCGTGAGTTGCAATTTTGTATTTATAGTTGCATTTTATTTTGATGAGAAATAAACAAAAAAACAATAAACAAAAAATAATGACAAAAGTAAGTATATAAAATGAAAATAAAACTAAAACATAAACAAAACGGAGAGAAACAGGATACAAACAACATGAAAAGTGTAAACATGTTAGTAAGGGATAGAATAATTACTGTAATAAAAAGCAGAAGCGGGAAAGGATAACAACATGAAAGGAAAAGATAGCATGACAAGGCTAAATAAAATATAAACAACCTTACGAAAATATAATTTAAAATATACAAAAAGAAGAAATTATTAAACAAACCATAAACAAAAAGAATAAATTATTAATATAAAATATTTAAATCACCAACAATTGGGATGAAAAGAATGAAAGACTTTAATAAACAAAGAAACTTCAACGAACAAAAGCAACCTAAATGTTGAACGAGGAAATAATCAACATGTCAGCTGAAGTAGATCCATGATTCAACAAAATCGAAAGTATTTGCCAGCAAACACATTAACATCGTCCTACTCGCAACACTAACCAACACAAAGAACGTTGCTATAATTTTCCGCCACTTTAGTGCTAGTGGTTAGTGGCGGACTCGCCTTCAAAAAGAATTATAAAGTCAAATCTACAGCTTGTTGAAGTGTGCAATTTTTTGTTTTCTGTCATCGTGGCGTGTATCTTGTACAACTGTAACTGCACCAAGAAAAACTTGCAAAAAAAACCCCCATTGTAACTTCAATGGTCGGTCGTAGTTTGGAGTATCTTTTTACGTAAGATTTGAGGCGGTCCAGCGACTTAAATCAGCTTCCAAGCAACAATAGCACCGTACCTTTAACTGTGTATGATGCGTTTTTTTATTTCGCTTGCTAACTTTGGACTAGAATTCCCCGTTTCATGTTTTGGGACTTTGGGCATTTTTAGATCGCACTTTGATTGGTGGCGGACACACATTCGCACACACGGTTGGGAACTTTGATGCGTAAAGAACAACCGAACGAGTCAAACGAAACGCACACAAAAAATCCCCCTTCTACGCGAGGTCCCCTTCCCGTTTAGTGTCTGGGAGTCGGGCGGGTGTAATCGTTCAGCACCTGTGTGTATGCGCGCCGCGACCTGCCGAATGGTAAAGGCCCTCGGCTCCAAAACGGACGCGGCTGATTAGAATCGAGACGAGCAGGTTGGGTTCGATGGCTATAAACTAATTGCCGCCGACATCGGAACACCTCACTGGCAAACGAGCGCTCAAGTCGAACGGACACGCGCACACGCTCTCCCGGGACGCGCGCCTCGCATCTGAGATTGATTGTGTACTGCTGTAGTTGCGGTTTATGTGTGTGTGTGCATGCATTGTGTTACCTGTGCGAATTACAGAAAAATAAATTAGGAGACAAAATTGCAGTGACTGGGAAGTGAGCTAAACTGAGCAACGCAAGTGTCTAGGAAGTGATCACTCGACCGCAATTCCAACACGGTTAAGGTGTCCAAGATCCTCGGAACCGTGAAGCCTTAAATTCGATTCGTATCACTGATTGATCAGTGTACGCGTGTGTGTGTGTGTGTGTCTCTATGTGCCTCGATGACGCTGTCCTTCGTACGGTACTAGGTCCTTGAGAAGTCTCTGTTGTTCGCCACGCTTCAGAGCGTTACACCGTGTGCCGAATTCGAGTTGCAATCAGACAAAAACCCGCAACTAATGCTTGATCGTGCCTCGTCTGTGCAAGTATAATTTAGACCCGGTCACCCGGGTAGTGGATTCTGTTGGTGCATTAATTTCTTACCAAGAAGACAAGCGAGAGAGAGAGAGAGACAACACGAATGCCCTTCTCCATAGCGAATGTGGTGTTTAGTGGTGAAAATTGTACATTATAATTGTGTGAACCTCGGTGGACACACACTCACTAGTTCGTAGTTCTCGATCACTTAACGACAACAACCAGCATCATCACAATGTCCGGTGCGGATAATCCTGGCTTCGTAGCGTCGGATGATGCCGGCCTACCACCAACAAACCAAACAGACACAAAACCACCACCGTCAGCGTTGGACAACAAGCTCGAAAAACCGCCAGCCGTCGAGCGTGAAAAATGGGACAAGGGCGTAGAGTTCCTGATGTCCTGCATTGCGCTTTCGGTAGGTCTCGGCAACGTTTGGAAGTTCCCGTCGACCGCGTTCCGTAACGGTGGTGGTGCATTCGTTATCCCGTACCTGATCGTGCTGCTCGTCGTCGGTCGACCCATCTACTACCTGGAGATGGTGATGGGCCAGTTCTCGAGCCGGGGCAGCGTCAAGGTGTACGATGTGTCGCCCATTATGCGAGGTAAGAAGCTGCGTGTATGTGGGTATGTGTGTGAAAGTGTTTTAAGAGATTAGAAGAAAACAAAATATCCACACACGTGCCTTTGCACAGCTGGGACGGGGACTTACCAACCAACCAAACAAGTGTCGCTTTATAGAAAGTGCAAAAGAACGTGCCGTACGGTTGTTTTGTTTTCGAAAGTCATTTAGAACGGGAATGTACTTGTGTAAAGTATGGGAAATTGGTCTCATTATCGACACGCGCACGATTTACTTCCTTTCTCCGGATAAATGCACTTTGTTGATGGGTAAATTAAGTTGTAATTGAATTAGATTGCCGTATCGGTTGCATTTTTCTCTTTTCTGATTTAGTTGTGTTGAACAATCTAAAAACTTGGAAGTTTTAATGGTAATGACTGTGTATTTAAGAATTTTAACAATAACACACTGCTCTCTCTAGTTTAAACAAAATAATTATCATGTTTTGATGATATGTTGTGACTTCGCTGGATGCTGTTACATTTTATCCGCAATATTGTTTTGAAGACTTTGATTTCAATAATGATTGAAAACATAAATGATGCTACAGGTCTTATCCAAAGTTCTCACAGACAACAATAAAGCTTAGCAAGCGTTCATTTTTTCTTTTGCGATGTTAATCGCAGGTAGGAGTGAATTGATAATTTCAACGGTTGATGCAAGATTACATTGAGCGTGATAGACTGACTACCCGTTATTTAACCTTTAAACCCTACGGTATCTGTGAAAATTCCAAATATGGTGAACTTGTTGGTGCATTTGTTCAGTGGTTTGTGCTCTATTATCGCTCTCTGCTTTCACGACTATGTATTCAACTACGAGGTAGCAATAAGTCTAGTAAGCCATTATCATGTTAGGCCTAGAAAAGTATGTACGGCTATATATAGCATTTTTGGTTAGCATTCAAATCTCAATAACAACGTGATCTTCATTCAGAGCTTTACCTGACTCTATACATTCTTCGATTATTTAGAGTATTATCGACTAATTAATTTGTTTTGATTTGTGTTTTGATGTACATTGCGATGTGCTAATAGGTTTTGGCTTATCTAGAATTCTGTTCTCTTTTGCTAAAATCCAGACTAATAAGTGACCTATTAGACCATGAATTCTTGATCAGAAAATTGAATTAACACTTTGACGGCTGATTGGATCTCAAAATATCTGTGAATTTCCGATAGCTCCGATATGGGCGCGTTTTGGACATTGAATGGTTTGCAGTATTCATCAAATTGATTCATAAGATAGTCAACAAACTGTTGATAGGTACGAACAAACAGATGAGGAAAGAATTTAACGAACAAATAACAATTTCCTTTATCGCGCAAATTAAACTGTGCAAAATATCGGCACCGAGACAATTAACTATCGTTCAAAGCGCGGTCGTCAAAGTGTTAAAAAGAATCATTTAGCAAACCATTTTATATTTTTTTTACTAAGCATCTTTCAAATTATCTAGACAAACTTCATATAACCGCCATTTTTCCACAACGGAATGCGCTGTAAAATCCCCGTTTTATGGACCATTGAGTGTGTAACGCCTTGTGCACGACGCTGTCACATTCTTGCAGCCACACTCTTATCAACTTCCAATCTCCTTTTTTTTTTCTTTTCTCCACCCCCAGGTATCGGTATCGCACAGATGGTTTCGATTTGTGTGGTGATCGTGTACTACGCGGCCACTATCGCAACCGCAATCCGTTTTTTCGTCGCCTCCTTCGAAAGCCCTCTGCCGTGGGCCAGCTGTAACGTCGACTGGACCGGCCTCAACTGCGTCAACTCCTCCAACACTGGCCCAACGCCGGCATTCAACAACTCGCTACCGGTAAAGACTTCTGCCGAGCTGTACTACACGTAAGTAAAGATGGCCCCTTCTTCTGCCAAACGGCGCTTTACTGACGATCGCTTGCCTGCACCTTCCAGACATTCGGTCACCGGTGAGGGACTGCTCGTCGAGGGTGAGTTCGGTGTGCCCGACTGGAAGCTGACGCTCTGTCTACTGTTCATCTGGGTCGCGATGACGATCATGATGGTGAAGGGTATCCGTGGATCGGGCAAGGTTGCCTACTTTCTGGCCCTCTTCCCGTACGTCGTGCTGATCTCGTTTGCGATCTATGCCTTCACGCTTGACGGCGCTGGCGAGGGTTTAAAGTACTTCATCACGCCCGACTGGGATCAGCTGCTGAATGCGGACGTCTGGAAGGAAGCTGTCTCGCAGTGTTTCTTTTCGCTGTCGATCTGCTTTGGTGGTGTGATTGCGTTCTCCTCGTACAACAACTTCAGCAACAACATCTACCGGGATGCGATGATCATCTCCTGGTTGGACACGTTTACGTCGCTACTGTCCGGTGCGCTAGTGTTTTCGATTATAGGACATTTAGGACATTTAACAAATGAAACGGACTACACGAAGGTGGTGAAACCGGGCAGTGGACTGACGTTCATTACGTATCCCGATGCGTTGGCAAAGTTTGAGCACGTTCCGAACCTGTTTGCGCTGCTGTTCTTCTTCATGCTGCTAACACTCGGCGTTGGAAGTTGTACGGGGCTGATCAACAGTGTTATGACGGCACTGCAGGACAGTTCGCCTCGGCTAAAGTCGTGGAAAACGGTCGTCATAATCGGAGTGCTAGGATTTGCGCTGGGACTTCTGTTCGTCACACCGTCCGGATCGAAGATGTTGGACTACTTTGACTACTACGGTGTGCAGTTTGTGACGCTTACATCTGCCATCTTCGAACTGTTTGCATTCTGCTGGCTGTACGGAATCCGTAAGCTTACGCGAGACTAGATTAAATCAATTGAGGGGAATTGCTAAATCCAAAACATGTCAGAATAATAGATTAGATGCTGATTGTGGTGCTTATTATTGGGCTGGTAAAGAGCCAACGTCCGCAGGGTATTGACGATGTATATCATGGTAGGTATCGAGATCCATGCAGCTTCCTTTTTGCTGTCCACTAGCTCTTACTTATCTGTTATCCACTTTCTTTCCCTTTTCAGTACTTGGCTGGTGTATCTACGTCGGAGCACTAGTACCCATCCCGGTGTGGGCCTGGATTGCCGTCCGCAAACGCAACGAATCCACCCTCAAGAAACGCATCGTTGCCGCCAGCAAACCGCTCTCCGATTGGGGTCCAGAAAGTTTGGAAGTTCGCAAGCAATACCTAGAGTTCTGCAGCAACTACAGACCACTAGAATCGCGCTGGGCCAGGTTACGGCGAGTGCTGCACAGAAACGATAAAACCTATCGCGTGTCGGTTTAGGGAGCGAGAGTAGACCGTACAATTGCGGAAGCGCGTGACTCCCGGTAGCGACAGTATTACTAGGAACTTCTTCCGGAAACGGTCCGACCGGATCCAACAGCTGATCCGACATTTTACTTCCCCCCCACCGAGCCACGGATCGGCTGCAGAGAAGGAGATTCCATTCTAAAACGCTCAGTTCCGTTCAGCGTCTGTACCTTCTAATTCTAGCATCCAGCAGCTACACCGTTGCTGTACGTTGCCAATGACGTTCACATTCTACTATTGTTTTCTCCGTTCTCGTGCCTAGCCGGCAATTAACCGTATCGTGGGACACGCCAAATGAGCGCAATGCTCCCCACTAGGAGCGTAAACGTTGTAGAGAAACAAGATGCTCTTAAACCTAGGAGAAGGGACAGCGTATACATTGAAAGGAAAAGTTGAGCGCGCGCATTCGCCACAGAGTGAACACAGGAGTTTCAGTTCCCGCAGAGTTTTGGGCAGTTGTGATAGTTTGTTTAACGTTAATGACTTTTTATTGTGCCACTGGACAAAGTAGATACGATAACAAAAACAACCGTTGCTGCTCTTTAGTGTTTAGGTTTTATGACAGATTGAAATAAATTATAATTAGTATCTTAACAGCATCGTTTTTATAGTTTTTTACCACACACGTCCGAATGAATCACTGCACCATGCTCTTAATCTCCGGGAGAAAAGTGCCCTGCCGGGGTTTTTCTAATGAAGTTTGAAGAGCTGGAACGCAACAAGGTTCATCAAGGTTAAATATTGTTCAGCGGCATGCAGTTCAGTTCATCAATGCTGCACGTAGATGTTAATTGTTTTGATAGGCGAGCTGCCGAGTTTGCAAGGTAATTATCATTCATGTTTTGCGAACTGAACTGCACGGTGGAATTTCAAGGTAATGAGCAGTGTGTGGTTATAACTGTAGATCGTTTGGATGTAACTGGTGGAATACAAGCGTATTCTAAATCAAGAGAGAAAGAAACAAAATGGTTACAAATGTCTAGATGCTCTTGAAAAACGGTGTAGATTAAATCAATTGAGGGGAATTGCTAAATCCAAAACATGTCAGAATAATAGATTAACAAAATAAAATTAAATAAATGAAGAGCAAAACTAGTGAAACTTAATAAAAAGATCACAAAAAATTAAAGAAAGATTAAAAATACAACATTAGAACGAGAAATCAAGCATAAAAGACGAAAAAAACGTAAAAAATGCTCAAAATTTCTTGTACAAAACCAACAACATTGTTTTAAAAAAATTATAAAAAATATGGAAATAAAATGACAAATACTACAAGATAAAGAATTAAAACTACAGTTAAATTAATCAATAGAATTTAATGATTTCAGCCAAAAAATGTATAATTCTCATTAGCACGAGTATCAAGAACGGTTCGTGGAGTTAAAGAAATAAATAAAACCTAGCAACAGACAAACAATAAATACACAAAATTCTAACTAACAATATTGATAGAATATAAAGAACGTGCATAGTAAAGTCGATCAAAAAACTAGCAATAAAAATTAAAAAGGAAACAGAAAAGCGAAAATAAACAACCGCAAAAAGAGGCAACTGAACAGAACTCTTGTCCTAGCTTCGTCTGGACATATTCTAAAATTAGAACGATACAGAAAAGATTAGCATGAACTAAAATATTCTTCTAAAAGCAAAGAAATGAAACGAACTGCAGAAAAGTATAAAAAAACATTAAACGAATAAAATCACAAAAAAAACACATTTAAAATTGTAACAAAAATATAAAAAAAAACTTTAAACATAAATTAAAGATAAAAAAATAACATTATTTCAACAACAAAACAGTTAAATTTCACCTTGAAATGGAAAACAGTTCTATTAAAAGCTTGATCTATTTATGTGTCTGATAAACAAGTTTTTGTTTTCTGTGCTGCTCAGTACCATCCTGAACAATCGTATTTACAACCAAAACGGATCCCAAGAGCCGGCCTGGGACAATAATTCTCCATTAATTCGTCATTTCCCGTTCGGCTTCTTGTGGGCCTCACCTTCCGATCCTTCCGTACCCACCATCAGCTTCACAATTGCATCGAAAATGACTTCACGTTATCGTAAGTTCATATAAAAACCAACAGGTAGTTCGGACCGCACCGCATTTGTTTGTCCGCAATAGCCGTTCGCCATGCGTTGCGTTGACTGGCTTTTTGTTTATGCCCGCGGGTGTAATTTGAGCGTAATTTGAGGCAGAGCCACACGCGCACATATGCTCGGGGTAGGTAGGCTGGCTGGTTGGCTCGCCATGACATTGACAGTGTCGAATGTGTGGAGCGAGAAGGTTGCCGTAAATCTCCGTAACTGTCCACCGTGGGGGTTCGGTAAGTACAAATTGGACCTACAGTTTGGGGACGGTTTTCCAACCCGGTACGTGTGCATGTCAAACATGTGCTGATTCTGGCCAGCCGGGTGGTGCTATTTGGTTTGTTAATGTTTTACAAAATGGGCTCAACATCCGAACGAACGACGGATCGCGGTTGTTTGATGAACGTGATTTTTTGTCCGCTTTTCCGCTGGAGAAGTCGTTAGAACAATGCATCGGAATAAATGAGGCACGGAAGCTGTGATGTCTGCTACTCGGGGTTTTACCGTTTATTGAGTTGGTAGTCGTATGAAGACGCGTGTTTTTATATCGTGTTTTTCTTATACAATAATATGGTACGCAATGTACGAAATTGTAAATTGTTTAATTATGTTATATTGTCTGGTGTGTTCCTTTTGTTTTCGTTGCTGGCAAACAATGTAGCTAGTTATATTGGACCTACAAATAAGGTGCTAAAATTTTGTAACAGCTTAAATTGGAGGGCGTCAAGTGACACTTTATGAACCAAACCAAAACAAAAGACCCACAGTCGTTTATTAGGATGTTAAAGAACGAGATCTTAATTTTATGATGCTGCTGTTATTATCTTTTAATGTATTTTGTCATTGCATTTTTACTTATTTCCATCTTTCTTTCCTGTGTTTCACAGTTCTGAACATATTAATACAAATATCCTCTTATTTATCGATAAAGATGGTGTTTTAAAAGTATTTAATTTGTGAAAAATGTCCTGATCGATTTGATATCATTAAAAAGATGTAAAACTATTAAATTTAGGTTAATTTTTAGCATTTTCAAAAGCAGAATTAAACTTCAAGGAGAAAAAAAATATTCAAATTAAATATGTAAAACAAATTGTAACAAATTGTAAACACTATTGCTTGGCAAGAATTGGAAGATGTCTTAAAACGGGGACTAAAATATAAATTTATTAACGTCAATTTAAAAGTACTAAAATGTTAATAATTGGAGGACTGTATTAAATATAATTTATATTTCTTGAATTCAAAATATTATGAATTATTATGAACAGAATATAAAACATAGTTTGTTTAACATGAAAATAATTTTTGGAAGAATGTATTAAGCCATCCTTATTTAACCAAACAAATACCGTTGGAATTTAATTGAAGTGCCTGGAATATTTGAATAATTCAATAACATTTTATTTGAATATTTAGTGGAAATTAGTATTTAGCTGGAAAATTCTTAGCTGTGAAAATTTTAAAAGAAAAATAAATCCGTCAGCTAACACATGCAACACGTACACGCTTTCATTGTCAAGTATTGCATGCAAGTTGGAGCTTTCGTGGAAGCTTTAACGAAAGCTCAAGTACAGTGCCGCTTAAAAATATCGCTTCACCTAAATGATGCATCATTTCCATAGGATTTTCTTCAACGAATTTTTCCCACTCAAAAACAAAACAATCTTCCAATGTGCTCAACAAACGTCAAAATCATTAATAAAGTGACTAACTCCTAAATAAATCAGAAGCCCATCAGCGGCGCCGTCGCGTGCCGCACTCAACACGACGCGCTAAGCGTCTCTCGCTAAGCGGATGATGATGCAGCCTGCCCCCCGGTGTTGAGCATAGACCACCGCATTTAAAACGAATCGCGCGCTAAAGCTGACTTTCAGTTTCTATCCAGCAGCCGTCGTGTTCGGGGGTTTGGTGCCCAAGCTTGCTTTTGTCCCTTTTGTTAAAGTTTTCGTTTTACGTCCCGAACTTCAGCGTCCATTCGGGCGTGCAATGGTAGTCCGAAAAATAGACGCTTATTCGTACTGACTTGACTGAGGTTCAATTACCCTCGGCGTGTGGTGGTATTCACCGAGAGTAGGAGAATTTTTGGAGCCTAATGCAGCCTTTTAGCCGTATCGAATTTTAAGTGAATCGCGCTGCCTTGAGTGAGGTTTTCTTTCGGTGTTCGGTTTAGTGAATTGATTGAAGCTTGATTTAAAGCTGTGAATGTGGTTCCGCTGTTACGTATTGAAGTTTTAGTTTAATTCTTAACAAGGCTAAACAGATTTTGGTTTGCGGTGGTTTGAAGTGAATGAAAGGTTTTAAAACGCTCCACCAAATAGTGTTTGTTGATCAATAGTGGACGGCTAGTGCGTGTGTGCACTTAGTTGTGCTCCCCCAAAAACCAGCAAACTGTAAACAGGTCAACCTTTTGCGGATAATTGCAGGGTAAAAGCCATAAGTGACGGATGGATGTTGTTTTTGTTTTCTTCTTCACGTTTGTGGACTTGCCAGCAGCCTTCAACCGTTGTGCTTTTAAGTGAAGACAGCAAGTAAAGTAGTAGTAAAACACGACATACAGGAAACGAATAAAAAAAAAAACAATCACAAGCCGGAGTGTTATTTGCAAATCTTGTACCAGACAGGATTGCGAAAAACGTTATTGTGGTCCGTAAATTCGCTGGTCATCTCCGGCGAAGAACATACACACCATTCTCGTCCGTATCCGAACACATGCAGATGCAGCCAGCGTGTTAGGGTAAGTAAGAAAGCTTCGTTTTTGTTACTGTACAATAAACGCAGGATTTACGCAAATTCTATTTTGAGCGAGTAACGATCGTTGGAATGTATTAATTTTAAATCGATCACATCAGCAAAGCAGACAAAAGTTATTAATCTTTTTTCCCTGCTGTTTGTGTTCATGTTTATTCGTCCAATATTTACCGGGCTTCTCAACAACGGTCGGCGTCATTAGGCAAGGTCCGAAATGTGTGTGTTTTTTTCTGCCCACAGTTGTGGCCTACAGTTTGATTGGCCGTCAACCGCCGAACGAACGCGCGGGAGGCGAGTTTGGAGAAATCGAGTTCAATGTTACGCGACGATGACGTTGCATTCGATTAAAGCAGCTACTATTTTGCTGCTACTCATTTCAAGTTCATGTAGAGCTTTTTTACCTTTACCGTAATAAGCATCCAGGCGATTACGGGTCAATTTACATGTGATGGAGCTTTTTTTTGGGAGGCATTGTTATTTTGATTCGTCCGGAATAAAGTCTCCATTTTAAATTGGAACTGATAAAAACTGTTCCTTGGAGGTCGTCATAAAAAAAATTCTTTTTATACAACTAAGTTCTAATATCCAAAACGTCAAAATTGCTAATCAAGTCACATAAAAGCACGTTGTTTATTACGCTGACAGAAGGGTATCAATCAAAATTTTCAACTTCGCCTGGTACCATTTATATGTTTTCTTGATTTTATCACACCCAAATACTCCAAAGTCAATAACCGATCCGACAACACGCGCCACCAATTTTAGCACAATCAATCGCGTAAAAGCAGCTCTTTGTTGTGTGAACCTGTTCCACGACATGTCCGGGGCTCGGTTCCACTTGTTTTAGAGCCGCCAGCACACAGGAAGTAGTACACACATGCACACCACCGCTGTACACAAGTACAGCGCAGCGTAGAACTCGTTGCCTGCCGACTTTGGCGAAACGAAAGGGAGCGACACACGCGATTCTATGCCAAGAACTGGCTCCGAACAGAACAAACGACACACACACACACGGAGCTGCCAGCAACTCCCATGTTCCCCGTGATCTCCGGACTCCAAGGCATGCACCAGTTTTCCTTGAATCGTAAAATTGAGGAGTGAAACAAAATCTAGAATAAAGCGCGTTGCGCGAGAACACCGGCACGATCGCCGCTTAGCAATTCAACCAAACGCCTTGTTTGAACGATCGGGATTCAGAACACGGACTTCCTACTGACATGTGGACGGCCGAGGTAGAAAAAGTACAGCTGCAATGAGAATGAAGCAGACAGATCACACAAATCTAACTGCACACCCGGTCTTATGAGCGTCTTTTTTATGTTTTAGAGTAAGATCGATCCGGAAGCGGCACACTTTAAGGACACGCGTTAATGTCCGCGCGGGGTGCTTCGTGGAATCAGTTTCGCAAAAACTCCCTTTCTTAGCAACAACAAAAACGGCAAACCCCGCACAGCTTAATGTTTGTTTCTATCTAAACACCATTCACTACGTAAATCCAGTACTTGCGTGGCTTGGCATTAGGGGTTTCGATGCCGCATACATTATTCCACGAAAGCTTTACGACTCTGCGGTGCTGTGGTGATGCTGATGAAGCAAAGACGATCGTTATCTGCACATAGCCTTCCGTGTCGTAAGGCTCACGACAATCGAAAACCGCAGAATTCATGCGAATTTCGTCCATTTTGTTTGGTGCAAGTTATGGCATCGGGACCATAATTCACGGTAGACATTCACCAGGCGCATGAAGAAGGGCACGAATCGGAAATGCACTGAAGATGATGCACCATGTTTCATGAAGTTAATAAATGATTAACAATTAATATTTGTCAGCCTTAGAGCAAACTTACAAATGTTCGCACTTGCTATACAAAGCTAGTGTATTGCTCACAAGTCATTACGATACGCAAACGTGAAAGTATTTCCTGTTTTGTTTGCTACAAATGTGATTCAGTTCAATTCAAATTATAATAATTAAGAACATAAATATAACAAAAGAAAGCTTATTCAAATTAAAAATAAAGAGAGTTTTCGATCTTTAGAATACGGTTAAACATTGTAGAATAAAATTATTTTTTTTTAAGATTTTAATAACAATTACTATATTTGATTTCGTTTCTTTGTTTTTCTATATATTTTTCGTTTCTAGAAGTTTTGCTTATAAATTTTCTAGCATTTATTTATGCATTTGTTTTTCTTTTTAAATTATTACTTTAAATTTGTATAATTAAAATTTTGTATTATTGTGTAATTTAAATATACATTTTTAAAATGATATGTTTTCCTTCGTTTATTTAAAACATTGTTATTTATTCTAAAATATTGCTAATATTTGTTTATCTATGATGAATTGCATATAATGACAAAAAAATGAACAAAAAGAAAAATAGAAAGAAGAAAAAAGAAGAAAAAGAAACAAAAGAAGAAGAAAAAAGAGAAAAAGAAACAAAAGAAGAAGAAAAAAGAGAAAAAGAAACAAAAGAAGAAGAAGACAGAGAAGAAGAAGAAGAAGAAGAAGAAGAAGAAGAAGAAGAAGAAGAAGAAGAAGAAGAAGAAGAAGAAGAAGAAGAAGAAGAAGAAGAAGAAGAAGAAGAAGAAGAAGAAGAAGAAGAAGAAGAAGAAGAAGAAGAAGAAGAAGAAGAAGAAGAAGAAGAAGAAGAAGAAGAAGAAGAAGAAGAAGAAGAAGAAGAAGAAGAAGAAGAAGAAGAAGAAGAAGAAGAAGAAGAAGAAGAAGAAGAAGAAGAAGAAGAAGAAGAAGAAGAAGAAGAAGAAGAAGAAGAAGAAGAAGAAGAAGAAGAAGAAGAAGAAGAAGAAGAAGAAGAAGAAAAGGCCAATAGAATAGGACAAAAAGGACAGGACAGACCAAAAAATATATTAAAAATGTAAAAACTTACATTTTTCTTAGTTTTAACTTGTTAATTCGAAAATCATGTAGCTCAACATGGATTTTTTTAGGATTCATCTTGCCAGATGTCCAATGGGCAATGGCTAGATATAAAATTTTAACCATAAAATGCAGTATTTAAATTGATCTTTACACACGCAATCAAACATTTCCTTCATTTTTTTACTTTCTTATATGACCCTAAGCTTCCAACTCAGCTTCGTGAGCTTCCAATTTCGAAACACGAATAAAGATTTCCACAGGCAAATGAAGAAAGAGAAAAAGAGTATGATTAGCTATAAAAAAGTGAAATAAAAACGCTTTTTTCCCATTCACCAACATAAAATCAACAATGTCATCACACAGAAAATCATACGGACACGGCACTTTCATCATTTCCTTATCATCGTTGCGATTGTGTCCCAACCGAGGGCGTTAATTTCATTGATTTAACACTCCCGATGCATACATGCTACACCACACAGCATAGCACCAAACACCACGATCGTCGCACCGGTGTAATCCAGCTGCCGCATCTATTTCGCACAGATACGATCCCATATGGCAACACCGAGCATCAACATCCCTTTTTTCCGTTCCGTGGCGATCACCCCACGGATCACCTAATTGTGCCGATGGCCTTGCCTAGCCCGGTGATTATGAGTTATTTTTGCTACCGTCACCGTGTGTAGGCTTCATCCGCTGGGCGCACGAACCACACACATTGCTCGTGCCGGGACGCGGTTTGGTAACAACATAATCGATTGCAAGGTATGATGCGCTTCGGCTCGATCGAAAAATTGTTTGCCAGTGTGGAAGGGGCCGAATTATGCAAACAAACAACAAACACCCAACATCGTTCACACTTTCCGTCGCTGGAAATGATTTAGCGGCAGGGTTTGTGATCGGATGAGGCAAGAAAACTGTGCTTTTCCTTCAGCCGAAAAAAAAAATCACCTTTTAGCACTGATCTACACTACACACGCAGATGAGGGTGATCGCTTGGGATACTGATTAAAGAAGAAAAAAGAAGGCTGAGCCGAGAAATCAAACGAAATGACTCTCCAGTGTCAGTGTGTTACAGCACTGTATATATGTATCTTGATTTCGGTTGAGGTTTAGGATGAATAGGTTGCAGCGGCGAAGAATCGGATTATAAGTTAGGCACACTTATATATCGCTAGTTGGTGAGGCTATACATAATTTACATAACTGATGAGTGGATAATGTTTGGAATGGGTTTTCAGCTTAACGCAGAGTTTAGTGGAAAGCAAACCTCAAGGAGGCCCTTTTACTATCAAGTCAAGGTAAAAAGAGTTCTGTTAGCTCTGTATCTTCGTCCCTCATCTAGAGTGACCCTAATGAGCACTTCAATCAGAACAATCAATGCACAATTGCAGTCTTAAGGTAAACCCAGACCAATTAAAACTCGAAGAGGTGTTGGAAAATTACAATTCTTGACAATAAACTACTAATACCTGTGTCGGAAGATAAGACTTAATTGCTGTAAATGTTTCGAGCAGTCTGTTTGAAGTACAGCTCATTTAATTTAGTCCTATTGCTTGTTCAAATAATGTTACCCAGAGCACCTCTTTGAAGTGTCTGATAGCAAAACAACGTGCCACACACCTTCTCACATCCCGACGTAATTTGGGATTTTCCTCCACTTATTGGAAAACAACATTTCTTTGTGCATATTTATTACTCATCCTTCCTTCTTCGTCATTCGTGCGTTTAAGCCAGAAAGCCAAAACACCGTCAGGTTCAATATTAGGAAAGTAAACATCAACAAAGATTGCCCGCAGAGACCGGGAGAGCTTATCCGCAACAAACACACAAAAAACCAAAACAAAACCTCCTTCAAACCGATCCAATATGGTTGGTTGTTTGGTGAACTTTAAATCGAACAAAAACACTCAACGACTCGACTTCCTCGATACCGCCCCTGCATTGGAATGTGGGCCTGCATCAGTCAGTAGGTGGCGCACGCGCGTGAGTCTGGTCGGTAAGTTCCGGTTTCAAGCTAAGTGGATCAATGTCTCGCCAAGCTAACCGATTCAAAAACAGCGCACCACAGTATACCTGCCGAGCTGCAGCGGATACAAGAGCGACGCGCATTATGTCTTTTTCTACAGTTTACAAACGCCTGTACAAACGAACTGAACGACCCGTTCCAGATAAGACAGATGTCGTTGTAAAATCATTAACAGCCATCATTCGAGCCCTCCGCAACGTTTCGTGCGACAAAGACACGCTGCGTTTAACGAGTCGCGCCGAGTGTTGCCAAGGGGTAACAGGTTGTCGTGCGGTGGCCCTTGCGAAGCGTGAGCTTTATCGTAAAGCGTCACCGGCAACACTCTTTTACCCCTACGGTCTAATGAGTGCATGTCGGTCGTGAGTCTTCACATATGGATGACCTCCAACAAGCACGATCAGCTGATCAGCAGTAGTAGTCGGAAGGAAGTTTTGCCGTATATCCCGTATATAGGCGTGAGATGATCTGATGATGCTTAAGTACCGCGATGGAACGCCACCGTATAACTCACGTGCTGCCTACGTCAAGGTTGCGCCTACCGATCATCGGCGATCGTATGAAGATGGCGTGAGATCGGCGTTTGTTTCTCGCGTTATGCAAGCACCGATTTATTGTTCTATCGAGCAAAGCGATCTGTACCAAATCTGTACATTCTAGAAGGTGAACCTTGCACCGAGAGCCGACACCGGACTTGGAGAATGGATGTCGATCGTGAGCATATATGTTGCAGTTCGCACTTAGTATGCGAGACCATGGTGACAATTACAGCTTGACAATAGGCATCATCAACAAGACACTCGTAATGGCAAACGTGTATGCAACCGTTGCCTGAGCGCAATTTTAATGCACTCGCACCCGCGATTCAAAACCCCTCCGGCACGCACACAAACCGGGACTGTGTGTGATGTAGTGCCGGCCCGCAAGGCACGCACCGGTTACTTTGCATATGTAAATTAAGGGAACCATTTGCGTGAACGTGGAAGTGTTTTTGCAGCGCCCCATTAGTAATATGCGTGCGGTTGTAGATTTCTGTCTGACGAATGATGTGGAACACGACAGACTCGACAAAGAATCGGGTTGAGAATGATCGAGTGATGGTGGTCAGGTATTGGATTTGAAAGATGCTTTTGCCCCTTCTAATGATGGTTATTGTTAGACAGTCGAAACCGTTTCACTGGGTCAATGATGATTTGTGTACGCTGTAATAATACCTTGATTGCAATTCTATAATAATCTACGAGGTGAGTTTGATTGTTCTGGTATCGTTGAAGAAATTCGAACGCTCAGAACTCGAAGTTACAGAGTGTCCAAGGTATGTCTCCTCAATAATTATTTTAATAATACAACTCATAGTGCACTTTTCTATTCCTATTCTAAGCTGAGCTAAGCTATCATTGTTGACTGCATTTCTGAATGTCAACCTGCGTCTGAATGCGGTCATCAACCTATCAGCCTGCCTCGATCAACATAACACCTGTGGAAGTTTGCTCCTAAATTGGATTTAAATTCATTCCTGATTTTCTATTTTTTTTTTTTTCTAACCTACTGGCAAGCTAACCTACAACCGGCAAGGCTGCCAGAGCGTTGGACTTGTTGAAGGTCACACTGGCACGTTCACTCCTATCTTTTGAAAGGTTTTATTGGGGTGTTGGCTATTGCCTCTCCACAATCCGGTACGTCACATAACAAACACTTTTATCTCAATCTCTGCCTGTTCATAGCAAAAGGATCGGCAGTGTTCCAGATTTGGAATTCTTGGACGTTTGAGACATTTTTGAAGATCAACACATTCTAGTGCTTTGCATAAATCACTCTTGCTTGAATCTCTGCTACTTCGAACAAAGGAGTTCACGTCACGTCATAACTATTGATGGAATTTAAAAACGATCGAGGAATATTGCTTTTCTCACAAAAGATTTCTCTGGAAGTCCACACAATTGTTATCTTCGTAATTATGACACAGTTAGACAAATTGTTCACTGTGTTAACTAAAGCGCCACTTCACTCAACAAACCCTTCTTAAGCTGTACGTTACATCCACTGCCGTACATCACACAGCAAAACTGTCCACATTCCAAAAAAGCTCCAAAGCCGGTTGGCGCTCGCCGTTGTTTTTTCAACGACCTTGCACACGTTTGCAGTTTGTTTGCCCATTGTCCACGCGACCCCGCCGTATGCCAACGTCAGCGGAAACCGTTTTTCGCGCAATGGTATGCCCCAACGAGGGGGAATGACATGGTGATGGACACGGCACGCGACAACAGGCTCATGTTCCCCGGGCTCAGTTCACGATGAAGTGTCGCATCTTTTGCGCGTTGCTGTTAAGTGTCCTCGTGCCACGTTTCGGCCACTCGTGGGATCTGCGTGCGATCGGGATCGATCGATTCCGCGTGCGGCACGTATCGCTCTACCATTCGAGGGCGTTCCTGACGCTTGAATCATCCAACGGTGAGTGGACACTACTGCGTGTTGCACAATAGCCAAGTTACTCTAGCCAGGCAATCTCGCTCTCTGTCTCCCGTAGTATCACTGGTTGAGGCAACTTGGCCCGAAAACACGGGCAATCAGTGGCCTCGAGTGTTGTCGGACGAGTGGGATGCTACACGGTCGTGCCGTGGATTAAGACAGGTGCTCGGTACGGATATCGATCGACTCGCCCGTCTGTGGGTGCTTTGTGGTGCTGAGGCTCGGGGCGAGTTGGACTGTCCACCGAAACTGGTGATTCGTAGTTTGCTGAGTCCCGGTACGGGTGAGATACACCATCGCTTTGGTGGAGCGCATCAGCAACGGTTTCATACGATCGTTGTTGACCCAGTACCAGCAAGTGATGGAGATACACGTGCCTTTATAACACTCCTGGATAAAGATCACCTACTACTGTACTCGTTATTCAAGCGCACAGTGGGGAAGCTTCAGTTTCAGTAAGTTTAACTGATCGTCGCGCCTCGAATGTCCATTCCTATCACATACTCTTCTACTCTTTGCACAGAAAGAACGACCTAACATCACTACATCCGATATCACTCTCGGAAGTCACTATCAACAACAACCGCCTATACGTAGCGGATACGGTGAGTGATCGCTTGTTTGCACTTCCCGTCCGAAACATCCGTCAGCTCGCATTCCCGGAAGATGGCGTACGGAAGATCATCATGAAAACGAACGTCACTTACCTGGGCCGGCTGCTCGGGCGACCGTGTGGTCTGAAGCTGGACTTCCGTGACAACCTGCTGTATGTGTTGCAACGGGACGGTGCGATCGTCAAGTGGACACCGGGCCGTTCGCTCAAGGCGGAAAACCATCGTGTTATCCTGCAGCAGGGTTCAAACATTACGCAGATCATCCTCGGGATCGCCGGCAAGGCATGGGCCGTGTCCGGGGAGTACATTTCGCAAGAAAGCCACCGACACTGCTTGAAGTTGATTGTCTAGAGCACGTTACTGTAAGCAAGAGACCTGTGATAAAGTATCCTAAAACAGTGCATTGAACTAAGTCTAATGAGAGTTATCACATCCACAAATATTCCGAAAACAGAAAACAACAATCGTTATCTAAACGACGCAAATCACACCCAAATAACCAGAATAACGATTATCCACATTCCACTAGTTCTACCCGTGAAAGTGGACCTATCAAAATAAACTGCACCGGTTCCGTGACGTAGTTTACCAAACGGAAAAAACGAGTTTTGGTGGGCGCCTTACCGAACACGCACGACCTAAACTCGTAAAACTTCACCGGCAAAACCGATCCTTTCCGTCGCACCTTGATCTTGACCTTCACTCACTGTGATGTTCAATTCCGAGTTCTCCGAGGCAGTACACGCGAGTGTTGTTGTTCATGTGTCCCTGGCGTCCGTTGCGGTGACATTGAAAATTGGCTAACCGTAAATCCTTAACCGAACGGAACCACTGGGCAAGGGTTGAAGGTACCGGTCGGCCAAGCGGAAAACAAAACTTGTTTCGCGTGTCCAATCGTACACATTGCGGTTGGTCGGTGCGATTAAATAAGCATTTAGGGTAGCTTGAAAGTTTGACTGGTCCGGCTTTTAACGATTGCGACTGTTTGAACGATCTATGATAGTGCCATTTGATGGCTAATCTCCATTAAAATTCGGAAGATCACATATGCGAGGATCACTGCCGAACTCTTTGAAAGTGCAATAAATTATCCATTAGCCGTTGTTTATCGCAGGCTTTGCGAAATGAGTTTGTTTACAATCTGTCTTTCTCTCTTTCTTTTTTGTAGAATATACAACGGACGCTCACACACACGGCAAAATGGAAGGTCGAGATAATAATGGCTTCATCGGGGACAATAGTCCCTCGATAGCGGGACAGTTTCGCTGGAACACACCAGCATCATCGAACGGAGTTTACGTTTCCAGCGTCCAGAACGGTGTAGCGCTTACCGATGTAGAACTGGCCGGAGGTAAAACCGTCCACAGGACTACCACTCCACCGGAAGATGCGACTCGCAACGGAACCACAACTGCGATCCCCGTTCAATCTGCTGCTGGTGGTGCTGCTACTGCGGAACGAGACCAGTGGGGTAAGGGTGTAGAGTTTCTGATGTCCTGCATCGCCATGTCGGTTGGACTCGGCAATGTGTGGAGATTTCCATTCGTGGCACTGGAGAATGGTGGCGGTGCATTCGTGATACCGTACATTATAGTGCTGCTACTGGTCGGCAAACCGGTCTACTATATGGAAATGATCATCGGACAGTTCTCTAGCCGGGGAAGCGTTAAGGTGTACGATATGGCTCCGATCATGCGAGGTAAGTAAGCTTGGTGGAATTCATGTCATGTCACGTCCAATTCTTATCCAATAAACTAAACTTCCGAAACGCTATGAAAGGCGTCGGTTACGGACAGATATTGTCAACGACAATCGTCACCACGTACTATGCCTCACTGATGGCCACCACGCTGAGGTATCTGTTCGATTCCTTCCAAAGCATCTTGCCGTGGGCGGTGTGCGCGGACAGCTGGGCAGGAAACTGTATTCCATCGGGCGTACAGAACGCAACGATCGGAAACAATCTTAACGATACCGTAACACTGTCCAACAGAACGTCCTCCGCTGAACTGTACTTTACGTAAGTGGTGTACCATCTTTGCGTATGATAAGCGGACATTATAAAAAAATCGTTGCGACTTCGACTGGGTAAACGACGTATAATAGGTTTAACTAAAGTGCAACTAACACCTGCCGGATGAATAGTTAGAATAGTTATGGTACTTACCCCGTAATCCGCTCTATCCTTCTGATTCTTCTCTATACTGCAACAAGGTGTTGGCTATGGGCAGCTGTTCTCGGTGACCACACTAATAACGTACTACTCTTCGCTCATGGCACTAATTGCACGGTATATGATAGACTCGTTCATGAATCCTCTGCCTTGGGCCAGGTGTCGCGAGGAGTGGCTACCGAACTGTGTTGATTCGCAGTCCAAGGCGATACGATCGGAACCGGCATTGGGTAATGCCAGTGTCACAGGTCTCTCGGTGGCCAGTAGTAGTTCGGAGTTGTACTTTACGTAAGTTGGGCGTGGTGTGGAGAACTTTGGAGCGTGTATGTTGGTGGTGTTGGGTGGTGGAATATGTCTACATCGTACGGGTTCTAGGTTGTGACTTGGGTTTGTGTATTGACTGTGACCTACTACTCTGGACGAGATTGATCACAACAATCCGATCTGTTTGCAGCAAGGTTGTTTTGAAGGAGCTGGACGGTATCGACGACGGAATTGGGCTACCCGATCTAAGACTGACCCTATTCCTGGTTCTATCATGGTCGCTAGTGTTGCTGACCTTGATCAAAGGTAATTTGCCCCGCTTTTGCTCCCTAAAGAACACAACTGATCACCGCTTGTTTCTTCCATTGCATTCAAGGTGTAAAAAGTTCCGGAAAAGCATCCTACTTCCTTGCCCTCTTCCCGTACGTCGTCATGACCGTGCTGCTTATTCGGGCCTGCACACTACCCGGCGCAGTGGACGGTATCGTGTACTTCCTCAAACCACAGTGGGACAAAATCTACGATCCCAAGGTGTGGTACGCCGCGGTGACCCAGTGTTTCTTCTCCCTTTCGATCTGTTTCGGTAACATCATCATGTACTCGTCGTACAACAAGTTCCGGCACAATGTGTACCGGGACGCTACGATCGTTACGTCGATCGATACGTTTACCTCACTGCTGGCTGGTTGTACAATCTTTGGTATTCTGGGCCATTTGGCACACGTGACCGGTACGACGGACGTTGGCAATGTTGTCAAATCGGATGCAGGGTTAGCGTTCATTTCGTATCCGGAGGCGATCGCAAAGTTTGAAGTACTGCCGCAAGCGTTTTCGGTGCTGTTTTTCCTGATGCTGTTCGTGCTGGGGATCGGTAGCAATGTGGCGATGACATCGTGCGTTATGACGGTTATCAAAGATCAGTTCCCGAGGGTGCGCAACTGGCAGGCGGCTACGATTATCGCTGTTTGTGGTGTGCTGCTAGGAAGCATCTACGTTACGCCGGTATGTGCTAAGTGTTTATAGCCTGCACAATTGTTGGACTAATTGTCCTAGCCGCTTTATTTGCTTTGCGACCAAATTTGTCTCTTGTTTGGAGATGATATTCCGTTGTTCTTTATGATCTTCTCATCCTGTACCGACTGTTTGTAGCTTCAACGTCACTGAACAATAATTCTCAACCTCGTTATCTTCCGCGCCATTTATCTTTAGCTTAATTGTCAGAACTTAATAGAGCTTTGTGAAATATCTTACTAGGAAACTTTCTTTCTTTGCAGGGTGGCCAGTACGTACTGAAGCTGGTAGACTATTACGGAGCTTCATCGATCGCGCTGGTGCTTGCGATTGCCGAACTAATTGCAATCGGGTGGGTGTATGGCGTTGATCGGCTGTGTAAGGACACCGAGTTTATGCTGGGCCACCGGCCAAACCTTTACTGGAGGCTTTGCTGGCGCTGGATTACACCGCTGCTTATGTTTGTGATACTCATCTACAACCTTGTCACGCTGGAACCGCTTATGTACAAGCAGTACGTGTATCCGACGATCGCATACGGTACGGAACAGTCACATCGATCTGATCGCATTCTATTTTCAATTCTAAAATTGTTATCTGATTCTTTTTCATTGCCCACACAGACATCGGTTGGTGCATTTTTGCGTTCGGTTTGCTGCAGCTTCCCATTTGGGCTGCTTATGCCGTGTACAAGCAGAGTGGCAAATCGCTCAACGAGGTATGCTAGCATTCTGTCGACTCCAGCTTTCAAATAAGAGTTTAATAATTTGTTTTTCTTTTTGCAGAAAATCAAAAACTCCTTCAAACCTACGCCTGCCTGGGGACCGCTCGATCCGGCCACGCACTACGAGTACAAAAAGTTCATTGACCAGGACTAATCGGTCAGGTGGAATGAATGAACTAAAGCGGTCGCTAACTAAAATACACAGTATTGTATTGTATTGTTAATAATTTTAATCCAAGCTAGGACGCGATCCGATCGATCCGATGTTTCGTACAGTGCGAAACGCTACTGGTGTTACTGCTATGTGATACGTATTTTTTTAGTGTTGGTTGTAATTTATTGTACACACAAAGCGTTAGAATAAAATAAAAGCCAATCCGCCACCCGATCGGGCACACCCGACGACAAACCGTCGTGTGATGTAAAATGCCTTGGTTAATTTTTGATGCTTAGTTAATTATGATGCTCTGTAACAGTTGAACTTTTAATTTCTCCATTTAAGGCAAAGGAATGCGACATGAGATTCATGATCGTGGGAATGGATCGTCTTCTATTAGGGCGCCAGCTTCATCACAAGCAACAAAGATAAGTTCACCATTGGGAGGATCAACTAGCGCTGCCGGCAAGGATGTGTCCCGATCGACAACGATACGCTGTGTGGAAATAATTTGCATGAAATCGATTTTAAATAAACTACGACTGCTTAAAATAAAAACTATCCTACCTTAAGCATTTCCGCTTTGCCACCACCCTGTGCTCCGAACAGACACACCTTGGCGTTGTTAATCAACGGAAGCGTCATGGTGACACGCTTCGGAGGCGGTTTCGGTGAATTATCGATCGGTGCAATCAATTTCTGCTTCTCTTCGAGCAGTGGATGGCCCGGGAACAGTGATGCCGTGTGTCCATCGGGTCCAAAACCCAATATCAGTAGATCAAACACCGGTACTTCTTCCGGCTTTTCCAACCCGAACGCTTTCCGTATCGTTCGCTCATAATCTACAGCCGCTTCTTTCACATCCAGCGAAGCATTCACCGGGAAAAACACACTCTCCGGAATGTTATCACAGTGTGCAAGCAGATCTCGTTCAAAAATACCGTACGTGGAATCCTTATCTACCACCGGCACCACCCGTTCGTCGCAGAAGAATATCTGCCATTTGGTAAAATCGGATCGCAGATCTGACATGCCCTCGCACAGAATATCGGCCAGTGAGCCACCTGGAACAAACAACAGGAAAAGAACAATCATATTTGGTGAACCGTCACGCATCACGGTCACGCCGCACGAAATGACTTTGAATTCACTTTCAACACTCTGCCCACAAGCTTGACTCACCCGATACACCGACACGGAACTTGTCCTGTTTGGCGAGCGTTTCGTTAGCGAATTTTTCCAGCAGTCCAAGAATTTCGTCGCATATTGCGTCGCCGGTACGATAGAAGGCTCGTTTGGGTGCCATTGCTGGGGGAAAAGGGTTTTGCTGCTAAAAATGCGGTTTAAATAATGTAAAACGCTAACGAATTGGGCGAGTGGTTGCGCTCTACACGAATGACACAAATAAACATGACGCCAGTACGCATTTGACGTTTGGAACGAAATGTCAGTTGGGTGTTGTCGATCAGCTGTTGTATGCCGATACCCCAATAAACAAAATATTGCACCTGTTGCATCAAAAATTCTAGAGATTTCAAGTGAAAAAGTTAAGCAGAGGACCACGAACGAGTTAATTATACAAAAACCAACGTTTATTCGTTAAAAACTCGTGCTGCAATCAAAAATAGTCAATAACCAATATAACCTCAAGTCTTCAAACAGACTGCAACAAGCAAGGAGCCTTTAAACAGCTTTAAAGCTGCAGATAAGCACGATAGAACTTATTGACGCACTTAGAAGCAATTTTAAAGTGAACTTTTCATTTTCAAGACCAATTTGGATGTTTGTGATACAAAAAACAGCTCCAGATGTGTGATACTTGTAAAATAACATAATAAATAGTTTATTTCGGAACTTACCATGTCTTTCAACATTATCAAACAAGACACACAGACTCATTCCACTTTTGGTGCTCGGTTTTACAAATACAGTTTTTGGATTTTATTTCATCATTAGTAGTTTAATTTTACATCGCATCGAAGTGATAAAGAGTTTGTGATAAGTTGTACAGAAAGTAGCTTATTTACAGTACTGCAATGGTTTTTTTTATATCAATTTGTCAGTGCTTATTTTACCGTCACTTCCTCGGGTCACCCCGAGCGTGCACATCAACAAACTGGAGCAGAAACGCGCAAAGTTGAAACGGGAAAGTTCTAACCAAATAACGCATCTATGGGTGATTAAATCACGTACTTTATTCCTGTTTCACGTTTCATCATTCACATGCTTAGTTTAAATGCGGTTCGACTAAGTTTTAAAATATGCCTCAGATCTTGCATCGCAAAACAAAAGATATGTACGATAGTCGGGGGGAAAAAATAATTACGCTAAAGTTAGATAAATAAATTAGTTAACAATCTGAATCGTCTACAAAATGGTACGATCGTTCATCAGCGCGTTAGTACTCCTTAACATAAAACACGTTGCCCGCTCGAGATACTGATTTGAGAGCACTAAAACAGGATGCTGAAGAGTTGGACATAAACCAAACATTCAAACTAGTTCTTAAATTTCTTTGAAAGAGACGCCTAGAAACAGCTAAGTTTGTCATGTAACGTGCGCTTCCTTCTTTATTTGGTGGGCTTACATTGATTTTTTTCCGATCGTCTCGATGAATGGAATGCTACAAGTCGTTCGGTGTCGGGTAGAGACTGCTTCTACTGCTAATGTGAGTGAACGCTTAGGTGCGCTCCATGTATGTAGTAACTGTACGTCCATCTTCGTTTCGCTTGCTTACACAATAGCTACGGCTAAGTTTTATTAATTATTTTGGTCAACATCTACTTTGGGATTTAGTATCAATCAATTCTACTCGTTTGGCTCGTTGCTTGCTATCCCTAAAACACCTTCCATTCCCTAGCGTGTTTTTCATATCGTAAGGACGAAAAAGCTGGACAAAAAAAAGGAAACTGTCAATATTGCACTGTGTGTATCGTAACTAAGGTATTGAACTAACTTTAGCTAGGGTGTAAGACAACCAATAACCACTACGCACTGCGCGTCCCTGCCGGACTAGCGCAACCATACTTGCTAGGTGAATCGTTAAAAGATCGTATCTTTTGGCTACGTTTAAAATTACTGAAACACTCCTACCAGCCTACACACCA
This sequence comes from Anopheles maculatus, assembly GCA_002091835.1. Classification (NCBI taxonomy): domain Eukaryota; kingdom Metazoa; phylum Arthropoda; class Insecta; order Diptera; family Culicidae; genus Anopheles; species Anopheles maculatus. The sequence continues at coordinate 188,494 of KZ061821.1, forward strand.
GTCTAAAACGTTGGAGGGGGGTAGAATAGGAAAGATAGCGAAACAGACACCTTCTTGCCGTGCATTGCACGATCCAGATCCTTGTGAAACTGTGAACCACACTCGCGCGCGATAATTTGACTAGCACAGATACTTTTTCTTAGGTTTCAGCGGTTTAGTCCGTCATTTTGCGGCGGAAGCCGTACCGTTCGATGTACTGTTGCTCTGTTGCTGGGGCGTCGTCGAACGGGAAGCTATAGACGTACGGGAGCTCTGCGTGTGCTTTTGAAAGCTGTTCTCGGCGCGTGATGTACCGCAAACCTAGGGAATGGGAAGATATTTGCTAACAATCGATCGTCACTGTACAACACCTCGAATATCTGCATACCTGATGGTGCTGATCCCAATCCTTGTGCTGACAGAATGAGCCACAGTATCGTGCCAGATTACAGCCGGAACAGGTTTCGTTTGCCTTTCGTCCACAGTTCCAGCAAGCCTGAAACGTACAAAGATCACTAGTTAATAGGTTGGCGACTCTCAACGGGGATTGCGGGATTGTCTCAACTGAACATTACATTCTGACTGCCGCTCGTTATCGGCGGTTCGGCATCATCGGCACTGTTGCGATGTATGTCGGCGTACAGCTTCTCCATCTTTAACCGTTCCTGGGCGATCATCTCCAGTGTTCTGGCTTCCGCAGCCGCCACCGCACGCTGTATCTCCATAACGGCTTGTCGCTTAACCTACGATGGACGGAAGATTCCTCATTACTCTTCTGTCTCCAACGGACTCCTGCAACCTTCAGTCGAAAGTGTCTTACCTGATTGACAGATTCTTCCGCAGTGCGTCGGAATTCGGATATCTTTTCCTCCGTTTGTCTCTTGATATCCGCCATCGAGGTGTCCTGATGATCGCGCGCATGACTATTATCGATTCCACGCTGCTGCAGTATCGAGATGGCTCGCTTCGTCTTCTCCACCATGGCCGAAATGCAGGTCAGCATTGTGTGAATGTTTTTCCACTCCTCCTCACCGCTTGCTCCACCAATCGAGCCGCCTCCTATACTGCCGTTACCTCCGGTACCGTTTCCGGTACTTCCACCACTACTACCACCACCACCACCGCCCCCAGCACCTCCGCCACCACCACTTCCTCCACCGGGTGGAATTCTGGGCGGTCGGTGAGATTCGGTAGAGCCAGCCCTCAAATCCCGATCGTCTCGATGAATGGAATGCTACAATGGTGAAAGAAACATTATGGAAAAAGCCTCACCAAAACTGCTGAGCCGCGTGTCCACTTACCAAACCATCGGAATGTGGATGTAAGCCACCGTTTTGATATTCAAACAGCGCTGGATGGCCTGGATAGAGCTGTGATGCACCGGACGCCAATAACAGTGATGGATGGGGACGTTTGGTCGGTGGCAGCACGTAGTCACTCCATTCCGGAGGTCCCGACGAATGTGTGTCGTATAAGCTAAGGGAAACGGGATAGACAGTAAGAACTCTCGTCCACAAAAGGACTCCATGCGGTGTACTTACTTATCAGAAGCTCGTCGTTTCAGTCCCAACCCGTTCACGGTTGCACCGGCAGCAGGTCCTCCGGCGGCAGCACCACTAGCTACGGCTGCTGCTGCGGCTGCCGCGGCCGCTGCGGCAGCTGTCACCGAGGAGGCGAAGGTGCCCTCGTGTGGCAAGAATATTTCGGCCGTCTCGGCCAAGTTCTGTACGTACTCCATCACGCTGCTTTCGTTGGATCGTACGTACTGTGAAGATGTCTTGAAAGAAAGAGAGAAAGTGAAATAATGTTCATTATTTGTTAATTCTTAAATCACCAGGCTTAATAGAATATTTTTAAGTCGTCCAGAGAAATCCTCACAGTCACATAAGGAACTTTGGTGTAAAAATGTATTAGAAGCACCATCTAATCATTTAAAGAAATTTAATCTAATATTACGACTTTTATGATCACATTCACAACTTTTACTTTATCTTCTCGAGTACACCAAGTGGATATCTAGCTGAATACCACCATGGACTAACCATTATATCGGAAGCTCACGCTGATGGTACCAGCTGCTGTACAATAATGATGAAGTGCAGTCAGTCATTGCTTCTGTCCTTGATCGGAAGCAGAACTTTTTGCAAGTACATTGCCGGTAGCATGTTGAGTAAGAATAAAAAACCCCGAGAAACCCATAGCCATATGTTGTTGACTGTAACAGCTTGGGTAGGAAAACTTGTCAAACCGGGTAGGGTATGAGAGTGTACAATGTCAATCACTTAGCATGCTAGCCTTTTATCTGATCTTTATTTTATGTTTTAAAAAATTTATTTTAAGGCGAAAAAGATTTTAAATTCGGCTTATGTTTTGCACTTTAATTGTATGAAAATGGTTTTTATAAAAACTTACAATTAAAAATGTCATATTAAGATTTCTTAAACTAAAAAACCTCAACTTCAAGCTATCATAACTTGTATATTGTTTAGTTAACTCTCCTTGGCATACAATAAGCAATGGTTTTTGAAATATTTCAGTTAAATATATTGAAGTATTTCAGTTAAATGCTTTCTCAAAAAAGGATCTTGTTTAGAACTGCCCTCTGTACTTTGCCTGTCACTTCAACGGAATGTCGAGAACTCTTGAACCGTGTTTTATATTCATTAATTATTGCTTCTTAGATCACCAGGCTTAATAGAATCTTCCAGAGAAATCCTCACAGTCACATAAGGAACTTTGGTGTAAAAATGTATTAGAAGCACCATCTAATCATTTAAAGAAATTTAATCTAATATTACGACTTTTATGATCACATTCACAACTTTTACTTTATCTTCTCGAGTACACCAAGTGGATATCTAGCTGAATACCACCATGGACTAACCATTATATCGGAAGCTCACGCTGATGGTACCAGCTGCTGTACAATAATGATGAAGTGCAGTCAGTCATTGCTTCTGTCCTTGATCGAAAGCAGAACTTTTTGCAAGTACATTGCCGGTAGCATGTTGAGTAAGAATAAAAAGCCCCGAGAAACCCATATGTTGTTGACTGTAACAGCTTGGGTAGGAAAACTTGTCAAACCGGGTAGGGTATGAGAGTGTACAATGTCAATCACTTAGCATGCTAGCCTTATATCTGATCTTTATTTTATGTTTTAAAAAAATTCTTTTAAGGCGAAAAAATTTTAAAATTAAGCTCTTATGTTGTACTTTTAATGTATGTTTATTAAAACTGACCTAAAGAAACTATTAAATTCAGAATTATCAACATAAAAACTTCAACTTCAAGATTTCATAACTTATATACTGTTTAATTAACTCGTCTTGGCATACAATTAGCAATGTTTTTTGAATGTAACAATGAAAAATAAATTAAATATTTCAGTCAAATACTTTCTCATAAAAGTTTCTTCATTATAACTGTCTTCTGTACTTTGCTTGTCACTTCAACGGAATGTCGAGAACTCTTGGATCGTTTTTTGTGCCTGTTGTTGGATACACAGTTCGTAAAACATACAATCCAGCCAAGGATAAATTTAGTCAAGAAAGTTTGAAATATTCGACCAACACCCTCCAAAAGGTAAATAACAAGAAGCAGAAGAATAAGTACATATAGTTCTCACGTATTATAGTTAAGGCTCAAATAATAGAAAAATCCAGACAAGTTGATTCCAACGCTGCGTTCGCCAGAGTTTTGCTATACAAAGTATACTCAAAGGGTGACTTAACATCAATGTATCTCTGCTAAGCTAGACACATATAGGTTGAATCTAGTATTTGAAATTCAACAGGATTTTGTTTAATTGTTTTGGTATTTATTAATAATCTTTTTAGCCATGGGAGAGCATGGTGATGTACAGGATAGTCTCTGACAGTCTCAGTGCCATCACATTACACTTCAAATAAGATTTCCAAAGTCTGTTATTCAGTGGGACATTACTAGCTATGCTTTATACACTGTTTTCAGGATATTCTGTTGGGAAAAACTAGTTTAGATCGTTGATTTTTCAGTGCTCAAAAGAGTTCATCTAATACCTTTCAGTGTCGATCAATATGCGTGACATTTGACAGTTTGGAAGCTTTTTGAAATTTGCGGAATGGATGGTCTACGCTGCTTAACCAAGAAATATACATGTTTGCTACTCGAGCTTGTTTGAGTGAGTACTTTCATTGAATTTAATGACATTTTAAAAGCATATTGATCTGTCGAATTTATTTTATGTCAATCTTAATCTTCCAAAACTTGACCTTTGAAAGGACGTCAAAATAACGCAGTGTTCATTATTAAAAAAAGCTTAAATTAAGCATATTGTTTATAAAATTTCAGATTACACCTTTTGTCTTTTATAAAAAAATACTTTAAACTGTTTAGATAAACTAAAAAATTATAAATGAAACTAAATTATTGAAATACTTAATTTCATGCACAAATACCGTTTGAATTTTCACACCCTCAAATGGAATGGTTCACACGCGCGTGCAATGCACACTCCATTAGTAAATCCTCCAGTTTTCCAATCCTATTGCTTTTGAATCGCTCCCAATTGTTCCACAAAATATCGCCAGGAGACACAAGCTCTCACGCGAAAAGCTGCGAGCAATTCACGAAAAACCGCACACGAAAGCAATCGTTCACCGGCCAAGAGAGGTGGTGCGGTTGATAGGGCAGCTGGTACGAGAAGGTAGCGGAATGGAGAATGAAAAACAAAAATCCATCCCCCCCCCCCCCCCAAAACAAAAATCCGTCCCCCCACACACACACACACACACACACTTTAACAACCACACGGAAGCACAAACTCCCAGTGCGCCACGCAGATAAAACGAGCGTGTCACAGCTGCACGGAATACACCGAAATTTGTTTTTCAAAAAGATTAAAATCGGAAACAGTGTTTTCTAACTGTTCCTCCGTGCATTTTTCGCCACCGGTTACACTTCCACCGCCATCGCCACTACTCCTTGCCCGGTCCTAACCAACGGGTAGGGAAAATTCTTCAAACTGCTGCCGTCCTGACACGACCTCAAAGCGGTTCGCGCGCCCTACGGCTCTACAGCATAGGAGTTCTTTCTTTGGAGAATTTCTCACCCAGTCGGGCCCGGTCCGTATGCTTGGATCGCATGGCATTCAATTGGTCGGTAAAAATCCCGGGCGGTCTGGAGAGTCTGGACGACGCGAGCGTCTCTGCCACAAACGGTGGGAAAAGCTTCCAGCTCTTCATTTTTCCCTGGTGCGTGTGTGTGGTAATGGTGGTGCGATGGAAAAAGCGGTTCCCGCCAGCACCGTTTAGCGGTGGAGATATTTTCTTTCTATTCTTCCAAATCTTCACCCCCCAACCATACCATCCTTCATGCGCTTTGTGGCTCTTGTTTTCGTTCCCACACCGTCGACGTCGTCGTCGTCAATCATCATCGCGCGCGGAGTCGGACGAGTCGGAAGGAAAACGCAACCTAAACAGCAACAGAAGTTGGCAAGGATAATAGTTCCCACGGGCACGGTCTTTGCCGGGTTGGGTGATAATTCGCTCCTATTTGCGAAGACTACATTTTTCATGCGCTCAGTATGAGGGAGTGTGTGCTTGGGGCACTTTTATTTTTTATCGCACAGTGGTTTTGATAGTAGGATCAGTTTCCCTGAATGAAAATGAGGTATGAACACACTTTTCTTCTAAATTAATTTCAAGTGAATGCGCAGATTCAACAACAAAAAAACCCGATATCGATGTGCAACCTGTAGAAGTTTGTAGCTCAGAAATTGAGGACTCACCTGCTTGTTTGATCGTGCCAGAATGTTGATCTCGCGCTGCAGCACGGGAACGTGTGACTTCAGGAACGGTACAACGTTGGTACGCAGCGGGAAGTTTGTCGCTTCCTGCACCGCGAGTTGAAATTCGTCCACCGTGATGGCACCGCTCTGGTAAGGGGAAAAGAAATATCAGGCATTGAAGTCTTGTGATCCTGTTGCTTTCAATAGAAGTTCTACGTGGCCTAAATCTAATGTTTTGCAGACTTCAGACAGCTTGTAATATGTAGGTATGATTAGGTGTCATAGATGAGCTTACTGTTCTGACGACTTCTCACCTCCTGATATCTCATAACAACACGGTGTCATAAAAAACGAGTGCCACTAACAATAAATATGGTTCTTAATTCTACTTTAGGTCCTTCTGACATCTTGATTATGATGTTAAGTGTGGTGTTGAGGTACTGCAAGACTTTCAACTAACAACCAGGGTTATGTGACAGACTTAGAGTGAAATTTATTCAGGATAAGAAATCCAGGATCATCTCATGTTTTCGCCATTCCTAAAAAAATGTCGCGGAAGTGCGGAGTAAACACAACAGTTGCAATGAGATTCTTTAAAGATGCTTCATTCTTCATCCAAAAACGATTGAGATCTTTCATTTGAATTCAAATAAAAAAATAGTATGATAAGCTAAAATACTCTCCAATATTGATACCTTCAAAGTCCAGCCATTGTGTGAAAAAAGTCATACGGTTTTATACTATAATAAGAGCTAAAACTGGACGTTCTTAAGTACTGGACATAAATTGTGAAACACTCCTAATGTCACCTCTTCGTTCTCTTGTTCAAGGGCTGCACAACATCAATAGATGTCAACCTTGATGTACCCGTTACTGGGTAATATGTCCTGCTACATAGCCATAACTACAACTACTAAGATCCAAATATAGATAAATACTCTCCAAATCAACCAGATCACATTCTACTATGTGCAGTTTTAAAGAAACTTAAATTTATGCAACAAATAGAAGTAAAAACTATTGAAAAGGAATGAATAAATGGAAAATACCAGGAACACTACTCAATGTGACATGACAAAATTTGGTTTAACTCTGATAAGTAGGAATGACTATCAAGCTACACGATAAAGAAAGTCAAATATATCACACTTAAACCTCTCCAAGTTGCGAGTAATGCCAACGCAGAAGAAGAAAGTACTAATTGCACATGATAAACTACGTTAAAACTGCCTAAAAACGCAGTGGGCATTAAATAAAACGCTAGATAAACTAATTGTGCATACTTTCAGGCGGTAAGTTATTATTTTGCTTCCTTAAGGAATGAGATGAAGTTCATGAGATAAAATGCCGAATGCCTTGAATCATATCTTATAGACATCTTCGGATGTCTTCTTTTTCTATATATCTACAAGCTCTACGAGACTTAGTCTACCTTTCCTGGCATCTTTGACTTGATTTTTGCCAAAGCTGGATAGTCAGTCCTACGTTGTATGAAAGGCTTTCTGACGTCACAAAAAAAATTGGTTTGAATATAGCCGACTCCTTAGGACATAACTTACTGTCTACTTTGATTAAAAAAGTAAGACTTGAAAGTCTGCAAATGGTACCATTTTCAAAAAAGGATGACAAACAATAGATATAATGATCATTCTGCAATTACTAATTTCAGGTTATTAAGATTTTTCCCCAAAAAAAAAATGGCTACTTCTCAAAACTATACACACAGTACTACAACTTACCGCTAGTGACAAAACCAAAGAGCGCACCCGATCACCGGTGTCCACGTTCGCGTCCTGCCCGAACTGTACGAGCGCCCCCAGAAACCGGCGGATCTTCAGCAGCTTGGCCGTATCCTGCTGGGCGGCGGCAGCAGCAGCCGCCGCCGCCACAGCAGCGGCCGACGCGGGCGTAATGGCCGGCGGGGGCGTCAGGCTCCCGAGACTACCGCCGCTGCCATTGACAGTGCCGGTCGGCGATGAGCTCCCGTGGCGATTGACTTGTGATGAGGCCGATCGTGGCGGCACCAGCGTACTGTGATGTTGCGAGATCTGGGGCGAGATGGGTGAGCGGGGTGCGACGACGCGTGCCCCCTCCGGTGAGTCCGGTGTGCGGCATTGTTCTTTGCCTGCTGTTGTCGCGGGCGTTGATTTCGTTTCGGAGATGAAATGGGGGAGACAAAAAATATGGAAAGAAAGAGAAATAAAACACAGAACATCAGATCGGTTTTGAAGGATCGAACAGAGAGAGAGAGCGAGCGAGAGAGAGAGAGAGAGAGCGAGCGAGAAGGAGAGGAAATGAAAGAGAAGAAAAATCAGTCAATGTTCGTGACAGGACGGTGTGTCGTCGTCGCCGTCGTACTCCCTGGTGAGTTGCTTTGGTGAAAGCGACATGGCTACCTGTGGTTACTTCGGGGGTGTGTATGTGTGCCTTGTTTGTCTATGTGTCTCGTGTGTGTGTGTGTGTGGGAAAAAGAAAGAAATTAATTGAAATTTCAATCAAAATCGGTTCAACGGGGCCACTCCCGAAACCGACGGTTCCCCGAGAGTAAACGCTTAATTGTAGGAAAATCAACCACACCCGATGGAGACGCCTGGTGACGCATGTCGGTGGTGGGAAAAATATTCTCTCCATTGCGCTTAACTGCACACACACACACACAGTCAGTTCTCGGAACGGATTTCCATCATCCAGGTGCACGCGTCTGGGAAAAGCGGGTGCTTTTAACGGGGTGATACGCTTCACCTCTCACCTTGTCCCAGCGTACGCCACAAATCCGATGGTCCGGTGTCACATACACTCGCTCCGGAAGTGGAAAGAGAAGGCAGATTATGGGGGAGAGGGGAGAGGGTGTCAAGGTTGTAAAGCAAATGAAGCCTTCATTCATCCCCTGGGTCGCAAACTATGCTAGCCTTGCCAGGTAAGCCACCAGTGAACGAGGGCGAACTAGTGAGTGAACACTATTTTCACTCAACCGAGCTGCTTTTTTCCCCGTTTTTCTTTGTTTATTCCCTCCTTTTTTTCGTTAGTTCCTAGAGCGCCCCAAACACTACGCGCACACACACACACACACACACACACACACACACACTGTGAAATCGGGTGCTCAACCAGTCAACCAATCAGTTTTGCAACTAATTACAAAACTGTCATAACCAAAAACTTTACCATGAATGGATAATTTCACTCACTTCGGTTCGGGTTTGTGCGAGCCAAGCGAGTTGCCGGAAAATGGCGAAAAAATGAAAATGGTGGCAGGTTTTGGGGAGGGCGTAAGGGCACACAACAGCTGACTGTCGCTGAAGGTACGGTGATGATGAGAATTCATTTTTACAGAACAAAACATGGAACTGCTTTTAAATTTAAACTATTGAATATTGTCTCTTATATTTCTGTTAATAGAGCTATATTTTAAGCTTGTTATAAAAAAGGAGTAAGATATGTTCTTCTATATCCCAATCCCTCACTAAACTGCGTGATCAAATCAATGTTTTTATTGCATTCGAATAAAATCACCGCACCAAACGTCACCAAAAACGTGCCAAACCGAAACGATACACTTGCACCTGACAAGCTCGTTCGATCAAAAGCTGGCAAAAAAGAGAGCAATACATGATGTCCTCACGGCTTCCATTCAAATCTCGCGTTATCTCGCACCCATTCCAATGCCGGGAAATCGAGAGTTTTCTTCCTTTTTCGCTGCTTGCTGATGCACTCACCGACAGGTAGACAGTGCGAGAAATCCGCCCAAAAGGACATGACAGCCTCGTGTGCGACAATGCAAACGATGAACAACTGATCCGACTGTCACCTTTTACCGCGCGCCCTACTCTCCCGTGCTCTCCTCCCCTCCACAGGCAATGGAATCCTTTATTCCGTGATTGAACGCGCTAAGTGATGTGCATCCCCCACGGAGTAGAAATAGTTCGCGAAGGTGACGCGAGCACAGACCATCGGCAGGTTGTCGCCCGTCTGTAGCCTGCTGCAATCAAGAATGTTTCGATCGATTTGGAAGGGGTGAACAACGCAAAAAAAACAACCACCCGAGTGAGTAAAAATGTGTGTACAAGTGCATTGTTGTACGGATGCATCGAGACACGCTGAACATGACACTTCAAGCTATTACGCCGTGGCGTTGGTTCGTTTGGATGGGCCAGAAAGAGTGGCTACGGGTTTTTGTTAGTAGTACACACAGTGGGATTTTAATGCGTAATCATGGCAAAAAGAAATACTAGTACAGGTAAAAAAATGCAGTGAGTATAAAAATACGAACGAAATCGCAAGATTTGCATACATTTAGGCGCGGCGTATCGAAGATATATCGTTCGGTCATATTTTCAATGCAAGAAAATCTTTTTAAAGGCGCACGAAATGAAAATTTTCAAACTATGGTAGAATAAATTGAAAGGTAGAAAAGGAAAAAAAAACTAATGGTTTAATAGAATTTATAAAGAAAATATAGTTTTAAATGACGTAGATATACAAATTTAAACAAAAAGATTAGAAATTTTATTCAAAACAAAATCAATAAAAAAGAATAAATTTGTTAAGCTAATGTGATGGTAAAATAACGAAAATAGTAACAAAAGCTTAAAAGAAATGATAAATCAAACAATCAAAAATATAAATTGTAAAATTGACAATGATTCTTCAACTTAAAGGACCCAAATATAAAATACGAAGTGTAAAACGTGCTGTTGTACAAATAAGCTACCGACGAATGATAATTAAAACAGAATAACATGAAAGAAAAAACCAAAAATTGAGAAACTAAAACAAAGAACAGGAAATTGATAAACCAATACACAAACAATAAAAAGAAAAAGAACAATAAAAATGATAAAAATTGATAAATGCAATTAGGAAACGACGAAAATTGGAATGGAGGAAAATGAAAGTGCAATAACAGTTAAAGAAATAGAACACTATAAATAGAAAGCGTGAGTAACAAAAAGCCGAAAAGCTGTGTTAACGATTTTTAGCAATTGAAAGTATGGAAAATTGTTATTTATTATTTATTTATGGATTTATGGATTTATGAAAGTATGGAAAATTGTGTCATTTAAACCAATCTGTAATATGTGAGGAAGTTTTTACGATGTTGATTGAAATAATTGAAGACTTGAAAAGATACCTACTCCTCCGGAAAACTGTAACATTCGTGTTACATTAAATTAACAATAACATTTTTAAATACCAGATTTTTTAAAGAAACACATAAATTTCGATTTATTTCTTCCACTGTGCGCAACACCAACTAGCGAACAATCGACAGTCAACAATCGACGAAGACAGCAAACGAATGTACGGAAGGTGGTTCGAAATCACCGCAAAGCTCACCCACAAAGAATGGACAACGCTTCCGAAAAATACGCTCGCGATGCTCGTGACTCGCAACACAAGCATGAAAAGCCTCGATGGGAATAGTCACAACTGCCGGGATCACGATAGCATGCACCGTACCGATGGTAAGCGATGAAAATGGAACAACAATCGTTTGGACGATTTGCACCGCAAACGCACGGGTATGTGTTTTTGTGCTGTCTGACATAGGGAGAGGAGCATCAACAAAATTGCCGATGATAGTTGCCATCTTCTTCACGATAAAAAAAATCCCTCCAAACGCTCTGTAGCGAACTCTTCTACTGCAGACTTGTGTTTTCGGTCTACTGTCTAGGCAGATCAGAGTAATAACAATTGAAATTTAATCCTTCCCCGATGCCGATCGTACAAATAATGACACTTGCACGGGCACAGTTCCCCAGCACTGGACGGCACTTAATCGATTCGCATCAAATCCCGGAACCGAACGAGTTCGAAAACTCGGTTCTCGGGGATGATTTTCGATCCATTGCATCGGGCCCGTTCCGTTCGAGTTGAATCAGGTGAATCCAATCATCGACAGCCTTTCGACGACAGCATCAACGAACAGATGCATCAAACCACCCCAGTGCCTCCCTTTTCTCTACACACCGAACCCCTTCCCTCGCTTCCATCTTTGGCGCGCTAAATCGGCCGACCGAGCGCTATTTAATTCAAACATTTTTCGATTTAATCAATTGGAAACAGCTTGCCAGTGACAGGTGCCAACGGCTCCAGGCGGCTCACCTAGCCCAAAAAATACGCTCGCGATGCTCGTGACTCGCAACACAAGCATGAAAAGCCTCGATGGGAATAGTCACAACTGCCGGGATCACGATAGCATGCACCGTACCGATGGTAAGCGATGAAAATGGAACAACAATCGTTTGGACGATTTGCACCGCAAACGCTCGGATATGTGTTTTTGTGCTGTCTGACATAGGGAGAGGAGCATCAACAAAATTGCCGATGATAGTTGCCATCTTCTTCACGATAAAAAAAATCCCTCCAAACACTCTGTAGCGAACTCTTCTACTGCAGACTTGTGTTTTCGGTCTACTGTCTAGGCAGATCAGAGTAATAACAATTGAAATTTAATCCTTCCCCGATGCCGATCGTACAAATAATGACACTTGCACGGGCACAGTTCCCCAGCACTGGACGGCACTTAATCGATTCGCATCAAATCCCGGAACCCAACGAGTTCGAACACTCGGTTCTCGGGGATGATTTTCGATCCATTGCATCGGGCCCGTTCCGTTTGAGTTGAATCAGGTGAATCCAATCATCGACAGCCTTTCGACGACAGCATCAACGAACAGATGCATCAAACCACCCCAGTGCCTCCCTTTTCTCTACACACCGAACCCCTTCCCTCGCTTCCATCTTTGGCGCGCTAAATCGGCCGACCGAGCGCTATTTAATTCAAACATTTTTCGATTTAATCAATTGGAAACAGCTTGCCAGTGACAGGTGCCAACGGCTCCAGGCGGCTCACCTAGCCCAACTAACAGGCTGCGTTGTAATTGTGGGGCGTGCAAACGACTCTGCTGCTGCAGCTGGCACACTCATGCTCCGGCAGCAGCAGCAGCAGCAGCAGCAACGAAGCAGCGCGTCTGCTGTTGATCTATCCGAGCTTGAAGCATGCCAGATTGGCAGATGCCTGCAGACGAGAATGGCATCTGAAGAGCGAACACACACACAGAGAGAGAAAAAAGACCATTCCCAACCATTGACACGACCACAGTGGAACACGCGCGTCCCGTAAGGCCACGGGGAAAAAACACTGTGTCCAGTGTGCAGTGAGTTTTCCCGCTCGCTTCCCACTCCCGACCCCTTTTTTTCTCGCCGGGTAAATGGGAAACAGATGGCGGAAGATGGTGAACGGTTGCACTGGACAGAAATAAAATTACACCGAAACCTGGTGCGGCTGGCCACCAGACGGCATTCATATTTATTTAGCTACCCCTCTTGGGCGGATGGTTTCCCGTTTTCCCTTCTTGCTGAAGGTTTTTTTTCTTGTATTTCAATCTCCCGAAGCTCATGGAGAGGCACATGGTTTGCACGTGGTGATAATTTTCTAATTTGAAAGCGTCTGGTGAGCGGGATCGAGGTGCCGATGCCGATACGGAATAGATTGATGATACAATACATGCCCGAAATCGATTCATACCGTGATCAGATTTAAAGTTTTGGGTGTTATATTTAGTATTTGGGAGCATACGTTTTGGTTCGGTTAGTTGTTTTGTGGTTAATTAAGTTATGTTTTTTTTTTTTAATAAAGTGTAGACAGATCTTCCTACACAATTTATACAGGTTTGGATTGAAGGATGATGCTTTATAGCAATGCGTAAGTTGATAAAAATTGATCATTTTGATTACTAGACACAAATTATTTACTAGATTTACATAACAGAGAGAAGCTGATGATGTTTTGCAGATTTTTTTTTGTTTTAATTTGTATTATTTCATGTCGAAAAAAAAAAAATGAGATAAAACCATATTTTGCTTCGCAATTAGACGCTGAAACGGTAAGTGGCAAATTAAATAAAGCCTGACATAAATATAAGACCACAAGTTTTGTCCCGAAATCTAGAATAAATCGAAGCTAATGAAAAATGATTGGAAATAACTTTTCAGCTGTGTTAAATAGTAAAGAGAACGAGTGTCTTTTTTTTTAGTTTAACTTTGCAATGATCAATTAATAATTAAAGTTCCCGAGGAAAATACTTGCCGAAATAGTTGTGTAGTTTAAGATGACTTCAGATGCTGTAATGCATCTGATGAGCCGCACAGACCAATATCATAATTTAAACATAAATTTGTAAGCGAAATTTATAATTTCATATTTATATAATAAATATTATTTAAACAGAACATCTTTTCAATTGTTAATGTTTAAAGAACTAGCTTTAGGATTTTTTTGTTTCCATTTTGTTGCTCAAGAAACGTAGCAGCGACAGAGATTGATACAAAATTTTATATATTTGATTTAAATTATCATTTTACTCATCTGTTCATGCAAGCTTTTATAAAAATTGAATTATTTTTTTGTTATTCTAAACATTAGCATTATAAGAACATTATTTCTATTATTACACAAAATAAAGCTTAACAAAAAGAAAACTAAAACACTCATCATAAAGCTCATTTTTAAATCAAATATAATAAACAAACAGTGGTATAAACGTAGAAGAAAAATGATGCAAAATGTCAATAAATTAATACAAACACCTTCAAACGAGCTCACCACAAAGAAACAAAAAGCAAACACAAGCAGATCGAGAGACAACAAAACAAAGTGCAGAAAAATGCAAATGTTGACAAGCAGGTATACTCAAGTATACACCCTTTTGTTTGTATTATTCTGTTATGATAGCCTTTAAGAAAAGCCGTCCGACACGTGTCTGTAGCCGAACCGAAACTAGCCACTTGTACCATCATTTGATGCTTGTATTAATTAAACACCAATTCGGCTCTGTGTCAAAAACGTGCGACACTAAACACACCGGCACACCGATCCGTTTGCTTTCCACAAACGAATCGATTCATTAACAATTTCGAGTGTCTTTCGGCCACATTTGCACCTAACACGCTGTTTGTGGTGTCATATTGTTAGGATTTTTCTTTGCCTCAGGTTTTTGCCAAACGTGTTTGGTGAGAATGTACTGATAAATTGCTACAGAAACAGTTCTTGTAGACACATCGAACACACAAGGTTCTGGATGGTGTACAAAAAATAAATGTGTTAAGAGCGAGCGGCAGACAATCTAACAGGTCACCGGTACAACACGGCAACATGATCTATTTCTGACCATTCTTTTGCGAATCAGTAACCTGTCACCTTTCTTCGTGTTCCGATTCCGCTGCAACGTTATCTACCACGGAACACTCATCGATTCGTTCGACCTACAACCAGGATTGCATAGCTTCAGGCGTTCTGTGGTACTAACACTGTCCCACCATGGGAAGCAGAGCGAGATTCGGTCGTTCAGCAGACAGTTGAACAAGAGTAAAAAACGGGGGGGAAAAACTGCACACACAAAAAAAAAAGGGAGGGAAACAATACCAGAGCACATGCAGCGTGCTGACCACTGCCGGTTGGATTCGGTCCCTGACAGAACAAAAGCTCCGGCAGTGTTCCCGCAGCGGACGCGTCATAAACATTTCGGGCTGCAAAATATTTATTTACGATATTTCCGGCATTCGGTATCGTGCGGTCAGTCTCATTATAAATATGGGCCTCACCCGGTTTACCGTCCACGTGTTTTGGGCCACCGGCGTCCACTACCTCCGGATGTCCACAGAAATGCCTTGATCTGGTACCTTCGTTCTCTCGCAGCCATTTGCGGAAGGCACATATTTGGGGTGGGCTGCATGTTGCTGCTGTTGGAGATGAAAGCATCAACAGCATTGACCCTATCCACAGCACACACACGCACACACGCACACCCGTTTCATGGCATGTGGCGGGAGGCTTCCTTGTCGTAGCCATTCGGACGGATCTGCAAACGAAGCGAATGCTATGTGTGTTTCTGGTAGCAAACATTCCGTCTGACACGGTGTCTGTCTCGCTTTGTCCCTTGCGTGTGTGTCGCTCTCACTGAAAGGGATGAATTTGTGGACGACCACAGACACAAAATGACACACAATTCCTGTTGTCCTGCTGTTCACCACCTTGTAGCAGGACTGCCAAGCAGAAACCAAAGCTGTCCACTGCAGGACAACAGCTGTAGCGAATAAAAAAAGCGTTATTTAAATGATTGAAAATTCTGACCATAATATCTTAAAGGTATTACAGACTGGACGTCAGATAATTTGTAGATCCTAACACAAAATGTTGCGCGAAGCTCACAATCAAGAACTTTTCACGTGGTGCCTACTAAAAATTTCAAATAAACATCGCCTACTACGGAGATTCTTCATCAGCCCATTGAAGAAAGAATTTCTCAATCAACTACGGCACAGGCACTGGAAGCTTCTTGGCTGTGTTCTTTTCCTCACGTTAAAACCACTTCTTTCGCTTTCAAAAATCGTAAAATGCCTCGCAGGAGGTTAAAAGTTAATGACGGAGCAGGCATCTTGGCGAATCCTCCGGAAGCGGATATTGTTTTTCTGCTGCTGCAAGAGCCCGTCAGCTATTTGCCACGTCGGCAGCAGATACGATACTGATCGATCCCATTCTTATGCTTCCTCGGGCATGGAGCGTAGTAGTAGTTGTAGCAGCAGCAGACGCCGTAGTACACACGTGGTGGTGTTTCAGAATTTTAACGTCTTACAGCAGCGTAAATGCTGCAGGGCAACGGAAGATGATGTGTTGTTGCTTATCCTACTACCCACCATCTAATTGTTTACTGGCAAATCGTAGTACGACAGGGAGCAAACACCAAACGGTACGGTAAAAAGAAAGGAGCTTTTCCTTGCCATCGCCAAAAGGTACAGTGCCCCGTTGCGTTGTATGTAGGGCAACAATCAAAACAATCACTTTGGGTCTTAAATGTGGAGGAGTTTGTTTTGAAAATTTGTTTTTTGGACTTGTTTTTGAAAGATTGTTGTTTGTGGCGTAAAAATATATCTATCTGGTTCCGGCATTTTATTTTTATAACGAAAAATGGGGAAAAAATAGAGCACAAATTTCCTTGGAGCTCATTGGTAAACTCATTGGAGCGTGGTTTCTATTTTAATTTTTTTCTAAGGAATAAACGTTTGGTTGAAGATTAAACGTTCAATAGTAAATGGAAAAGAAAAAAACTCAAAAACCAACTAGAAGAGAATATTGCAATACACAAATGCTTCTCATTAACTTGCATTATTGCGTGTTTAAGCAGTAACAGTTTGAAATATTCTATTTAGAACAAGTATTTTGAAGCAATTTTTGCTGTTATTTAAAATCTCTCTTCTTTGTAAACGATATTTACAATTCTGAATTTAGATTTCCATATTTTCTTTACATTTATATGCTATATATGACTAAAAAATTGTTAAAGAGTTGTATGATAAAAGAATATTAATCAAAAACACCGAAAAATTGTTGACTTTTCACTAAATTCATAACACATTATACATATTGCATTAAAATCAATATAGTATCTCAGACATTCAAGATATTAACAAACAATATGGAGCAAAACAGCAAAACAATATTGAGAAGTGATAGAATAATAAAAAATAATCACATTTTTACAAATTAAATCACTTACGAAAAACAAATTCAACGGAAAACAAATGGTTGCTTTTATTTAAAAAGCAATTAGACAGAAGACAAACATGAAAATACATAGATAACAAAGATCAATAAATAAATAATCACTATCTAAGTAATAGTACACCTAACCTCAATACCTCAAAGAAACATCATGATATGTTTTCAATTAATAAAAACAAAACATAACAAATATCGAAATAAAAGTAAACAAAATTAAAAAAACAAACAATCGACAAGGGAAAATAATTAATAAATTAATAGAAAAGAGGTGTGGAAACGGATTTACACACATTATAGATGATACAGTGCCGACATTTGCTCTTAATCACTAAATTAGAAATCATTACCAAAAAACGAAACGAAACAGATAAAAAACATTGACGAAACAGATGTTCTAAAACAAAAACATATGGACAAATAGAAAAATGATATAATACAATCAGATAAACAAGCAAATAATCTGAACAATAATCACTCACACACATACACTAAACAAAGAAATAAAAAACAAAAACATTTATGATTTGTTAATTTCCTTAGTACCTTCTTCAACAATGCCCAACCTATCGTACAGCTCAATTGATAAATTGTATCGCAGTTTTTGTCTGTTGTTCCTTTGCTCCCTATATCCCTCTATTTGGAGATCTTTCCAAGAGTAAAAAAAAACAAATCTACAATTCATCCCATTCCATCCCAAGCACCACATTCTCAAGGTGCCGATTTTCTGACGATTGCTCTCATGCATAGTATCGTCCGTCGATAAATTCACGCTTTGTCTTGCATGTCCCGTCCCGGGTACGGCAAAGCATCGTACGGCGGTGGGATTAGTGAAGACAAACATGGGACATATGCAGACATATTGGCCGTGCAGCAACCGAACGTGGCATGCTACGAAGACAGATTACGACTTCCGCTTATTTGCATGATTTCATCGGTAACCGTAGATGACTGTGTGTGTGTGTGAAGTGAAGAGAATCCCCAATCCCCGACTCTCGCTCCAGTCATCCAGCCTGGATCTAGAGCCCGAGATCAATGTCAGGGTGTTCGGGCGTTTCTAATGCGGCAATTTATGGCAGTTTACATTTGTTTTGCAGATTTAACCATATGCGATATCGCATTCGATCGCCCCGGGTATGATACCCTGATGCCGATTGGCCGATCGGCGAAATGGTGGGTAATGGGCAGCAAAATGGCATACGAGATGGGATCCTGGAATGGGGGGACGGCCTTTATCTTTGATCCAGAGTGACAGATTTGGTCTTAGATGGATTTATTCGAGACAGTTTTGCTAAGGCAACGTATTTTCCATTTATTATAGGTCTTTCAGAAAGTCTTCAACATATTACCATAAAAACATCTACTTCTAACTTTGTCACACGTCATCATTTGTGTCTCAAATTTACCAACTTTAATCGCTAATCACCACCTTTACATAACGTCCATTCTTACATAAAATCACGTTGCACTCAATTCAATTGCCTGGAGGTCCACTGTCCTTCGTTCACGAAGATGAAATCCATAAATAAACACATCACCGGCCCACAAATTGTGCAACGTTCGATTGTTCCGTTTTTAGAAGGTCGAACCGTGTACATGACACAGTGAATGCTTACTGTGTACTTACATGGAGTCTGGCAGTGAAACCTGGACCGGCTCGGCTATTTTTACCACAACCGGCCAAGAGGAGTGTCCACGTTATGCAGCCGTAAGTGTTGGAAACAGTCGGCCCAATCGATATTGAAGTTAAAATTATTTTGGATATGTCTTTCTCGCAAATAAAAAAACGCCTAAAGGTAGGCAACGAGCTCAGTACCCTTTCCAACCAAACCTGAAGTGTCAACCAGGGGCAACAAAAATCCTTCTCTCTGGCTCACAGACCAAGGGGAAAAAATATTCTTCACAAATCATTATAAATTGGCATTGTGTGCGCCAGAGCTAGTGGATGTCAGTGACAGTGGTCCACCAGGGTCGTTCGCAATTCTGAGCGTGCTGTATCACACAGGAAACCGGAAAACCGATCCAAAGACGAAACCGGCACTGCACGTGGCAGCAGCTGGCGGGCATGTCCCGAAGAATGGTGCCACGGTGCCCGAAAGCTTCGACCGACCTGCTGCTGGCAGTGAAGTGTATTCATTCACGCACACTAGAACTCGTCCGGGTGCAGATGGCAGATGCCAGCAACCATCGAACCATCTCCGTTTCGTGCCCGAAAAACCGGACCACCACGGGTTCGGCAGAGCGGCAACAACAAGCGGCAAGAAAATGGCCAAGGCAGTAATGAAACCTAGAGAATGTGCCCCGAAAACTTCATTGACCATTGGCCTCCGGTATGGGTGGCGAGACGACGACGTGGGTACCGGTGGCCATTCTCCCTTTGCGCGAGGGTTAATCACTTCTTAGCCACCCGGTGTGCCCGCGGGTGTGTCGGATGTTGGAAGGCCCAACCATCACCACCACCAACAAGAAGGACCGAACGAAACATCGACCGAGGGCGCGCGCATTTCATTACGGCCGGCTAGTAGCGGCAGCAGTAGTAGCCGGGAGTTCTGTTTTCTATTACTTTTCCACCATCTGCTGCTTCTGACCGGGCCTTCTGTTTGCTTCCACAAGTGGCGTTGGATACACTCAGCAGACGTAGACACTCTCTCACACGGGGTTTTCCGTCGTCTCACACACGCGAATAGCCATCTGCTACTGATGGCGTTTGGAGTTCGGGATGCTTCTTCGGAGAGGGGGCGATGGTCGCGGACGTGCGGAAAGACTTGGTACGGGTGTTGGAAGCACTTGGCGTTTGTCAGTGGCAGGCTTCTGCTGCTGCTGTGGCCGAAAGCCCTGCCGGCAAAGTGGTATGGTATTTCTTCTTCTGCTGCGCTAACCCGAGACGCTCGCTTCCGGTTAATGTCCGAACGTGCCGGCATTTTGGCTCGGTTTCTAGGGTGCAGAAGTTAGGAAATGCGCCAGCGTCAGGGGTTTGGTTTCTGTCATTATCGACGAAACGTACCGGTTTTGCTGGACGCTCTGCCACCGCACTGGTGCACTTTAACCGTTACACCGAAACGCCAGCTTGTAAACCGTCTGGAAGTGACGTAATGCAGATTTGCTTCCAGAGTTCTGAAAAGGTTAAAGAGTCGTTTGTTTTGAACGGTCCATGCAGAAGACTGTTGTTATCATGGTTCGAGTTCTTAGAATATCGGAAAAAGACAAATGCATCTTTCCATTTTTATTGCTTTTTTGCACATATGTATGCTAGTGATTATTCTCATCATTGGCTAGTATTCAAATTAGTTATTTATTATTTTATTTTTGCTTCTACTTTTTGTCTTTTTGTCTTTATTTATTTTCCTAATTTTTGCTGCATCTTCTTCTTAATTTTCGTTCTCTGTTGATCATTTGCTTATTACCTGTAAATTGTTTTACTGTCTTCCATAATATTTTATATTTTTTTGCATCTTTTTATTTATGTTAATTGTCTTGATGTTGTTTCGCGTTTTTTGTCTTGAATTCTATGTTTTAAAATAATTTTCTTTCTTGAACCTGATATGTTTCTTGATAGTCTTCTTCTTATACTTCTTTTCTTGATTCTCCTTTTTCTTGCTTTTATCTATATTTGATTTATTTAGTGTTCATTTTACAACGATCTATTGGAAATCTTACGATGTCTTTTTTATTTTGTTGCCTTTTATGAATATGATATCTTAATATCACCTCTTTCGTTAAATTTCTAGAATTATGAAGTCGTTTCAATGTTTTTTATGTATTGTCGTGTTTTAATTTGATTTCCTTTTTTTTGAATTTGTTAAAAATTTTATTTATACATCTTTTTCTAAGTTTTGGCTTAGGTTGATCATTTGATTATAAGTGATTTTCATCAGCTTTTCTTTATATGTCTAGCGTTATGGTATCGTTTGCTGATTTTTTATTTACGTTTTTTTATGTATTTCGTTCTTCAATATGGTATTATTTCTATATTTTATGTTAAGTTTTACTTTATCCTGTTTTATACATGGATACCTTTCTGTTAAGGCGTTGAATCATTGTAGTACATTTTTAAAGCAGTTCATTTAAAAAATTACCGCATGTCTGACACTTATCATAGCACATGACTGATTCTTTTCAGTATTCAAATAAGTCGTTTGTTTTTTTTTGTTTATATTTTTCTGCTTTTTTACCCTTCTTAATTTTGCATCTGTTGCTATATGTTATTTTAGTGCCTTCTTTTGCTTGAGTTGTTGGTTCTTCTTTTTTCCTTAATTTACTTTTCAAAAACCTGTCTTTTTTGTTTTACTTTTTTCTATAGGAGTTTAAAGGATTTTCCACTTTCTAGCTTATGAGTTTGTACAGATTTTTTGCATATTTTACATTGATGTTAATACAATAATTTATTTAATTGTATTTATTTTTACACTTGACTTTCTACTAAACACTTGCCTGCTATTAAACTTGCTTTAAATGTTAAAGCCACTAGCCATGGGGCTACTATGCAGGTGTTAGGAGCTCGCCGTGAAATTGCCCCGAAGGCTCGGCACATCATGTGCACCGATCGGGAAACTATTCAGCTGCTTTAACCTGCAACGTACATCCTGCTGGGTGTGCATTTCCATCCAAATTTTCCATACCCCATTGCATCGGAAGCCAGCCCAGCATTTTACGCACCCCCGGCCGCGAATGCACTGGCATGTTGGTGCATTAAAATATTTATTTTTCTATTTTATATAAATTGTACGAAAACAATGGCACACGTGTGTGTGTGTGAGCGGGCACAGCCGGGTTTTTGGGTGTGGTTTATTTTTCGGGAATTGTCACACAACCACCGACTGTTGGGGGCTGTTGACGGGTGGTAGGGCGGGAGAGAGGAGTTTCATTTTTGGAGCAAGTACGGTAACCGTAACAGCTGGATAAACGACGTGGTCATTGAAGCGAACGTCGAGTCGTGAACGGAAAGGTGCCGAAATTGGATGCCGACAACAAACACAGCACCACTTCGCTGCGGCTATGTCGATGCAGCGGAAGAATTTAAAATAACAGTGAAAAGAAGAAACAAAAACGATGGCGAAAAAATAACGCACGAGCTGGAGTTTATTTTCCATTTAATGCTATTTTAATTTCACAATATTTCGACAAAACCGCCTCACAAAATTGCAACACCCGCAAGCGAGGTGGAAAGGCTCGATCGTTCAATTAAAAAATGTGCACTGGAAAATGAGTTTCTGTTCGCTTTTGTTTTACTTTCATTTCAGTTTTCCACTAAAAAGATAAACATTTCTGTTGGAAATTAATAGAAACACAAATAGGCTAACTTGCAAACAAAAAAAGGTTCAGTCCAAAAATGCTTTTGGGTTCGGTTCAATTTCCGCTCAATTGAATAAGTGGATAAACATGCACGCACAATACCGGCCCACGAGAAGGAACACCGGAAAACGGGGATGAGAAAATGAGGCACTCGTCGGATGGGAGGGAAAAGCACATTACTTGGCCACCCTCTTTGCTAAGTGATGAAGAAAAATCCTATCTCCAATCGAACAACCCGCTGTACCTCCCATGCCGCGGCATGAAAACAAACGCTCCGGAGGATTTATCGCAAAACCCCAAACGATCGGTGGCACCGGCGGCGTAACATTTCCCGCGGTGTACACGCCGAAAAAGCCCCGGTGGGAAAATTCATCGATAGCATCAAACTGTGGCAATAAAAATCGTTCCAACCTTTCGCACCTCACCTCAGCGTCCTTTTTGTGTGATTGTTTTATTTTTTTTTTCGCTCGCTCTCTCTCTCTGTCTCTCTTTTATCGCAGACCGCGGGTACAAAAAGCTTACTGTCGATTTTTCCTCGATTTTCCCATGCATTGCAAAGAGGGAGGTTTGATTATGTTTGCCTCCCTTCAGTGTTGCACTATGGGGTGATCTTGAGCAAAAAGCGTTCAAAAATTATTTGTTTGGTGTTTTATTTGAAGAAAAGTTTATCAAAGTTGCGTGTTTTTTGAAGATTGTTGTTGCATATGGATAAATTTTTAAACTATATCACGAAGAGAATGTTCAAAAAGTATAGCGGCCTTAAGCTGACATCTTGGACATGGCTGTCTTTAGTAAAAGACTCGTGTTTTTCAACTGTTTCTGAGCGTTATTGAGCAACCATTACTCCATATTAGATAAGAAGTACTTGGATGTGTTGTGATACGATTACAACGTGTTCGTTTTTGAGCAGTAAAGCCCTACAACAGTTAGTGTCAAATATATGAGACAGTACCCATCATCACTGTAAGAGTGATTGGGATGGCGAAGTAAAAAAGGGCATAAATAGAAATACACTGATAATAAAGCTACTTCGGTGACTCCTTCAAGTAAAGGAAATATACAAAAATCTTAGCGTATTTTTTTTTAAACCTCAGTCGTCATTCATAACAATATGAGATCACTTCAATTAAGATTTGCTGAGGTATCAACGATGGTTGACCACAGCTAACGCGCTCACTGCAGCAAAGATATGGTTACATTCGCCGTAAGTTGTTTATCCCAGTAAAATCTTGGAATTTCCTTTTTCCCAGATATAATTTGTGGAAAAAGTTCAATTATATCAAATTTCTAGGATTAAATTCTCTTCTCAATATTGCTCAATCATATCAAGTACTGGGCGCCTCCAGCTACTCTTATCATCTTCTTTAAAAAAATATTCATAACATTCAACACTAAATGACTGAGTGAGAACGAATTAAAGGATCAGTTGTTTATCTGCACAATTACCACTTGTCGAGCTACGAATTACAAAAATTCTAAACTCTTATTAATTTAGATTATTGCACAATTTTTATAATTTTTAATAAGAAAAGAAAACCTTTTCCAAACATTAGAATTTCGTAGATATTTTAACAACAGAGGCCAACTGTTTTGAGCAATAAAGTAATGTATTGTTGGTGCCTTATGTGTCTCAAAGTTCTATAACAGTGTCTAATGTGCTACATTTTTATTTTTCAATTTATAAGGTTTCGCACCTAATATTATCTGAAGCAGACCTAATATTTTATTTTTGACCATTCCCACCTGATAGTGATCTCTTTTGTTACGTTTTTCTCTCTCTCTCTCTCTCTCTCTCTCTCTCTCTCTCTCGCTCCCCATTTTCCAGTCTCAACGTTTGGCCTCCTTCAGCTGGCCGTGTTCGCACACCGGAGGGCGAGTTTTCCGTCCGACGTTTGCATTTCCTCCTCAAAACGTCGGCCAAACCGCTCCCGGGACACTTCCGACCGGTACACGTCGGGGCGCGTGTTGTCCTGCGGCTTAATTTTCCCGGCCACCCTTCCCCGGTCGGTGGTGCTGATGGCGCAACCGGGCGGCCGACATTGGAAAAGAATGGCGAGAGGATGATTTTGCAGATGGATGCACACCGGTCTGGCACCGGCCGTCATGTTTCCCATCCGTGGTGTGGGGGGGTTTTTCCCGTGCTGTTCGCCCGATCGACGAGCTGCGGTAGCTGTGGTACGGCAAATGGACGCTTTCCTTTTGCGGACCCCTTTTTGCTTGCGTTGTTTTTCCTAGAGTTTCTTTTCCCGCTTTCTGTTTCGTTCATTTGTTTTCCGTTTGCTCCCGTTTGCTCTCTCACCTCCGCTTCCTTCCAGGGTCGGGCCGTAACCATTCGCACGTGAAGAAATGTAGACAAACAAGCGTGTGAAATGAACACAACATGCCATCGGTGGTGTGAGCGTACAGAACGGTGCTGGCAAAAACCCCTGGCCAGGATAATGGAATTATTTGTGTGGCCGAAGAGGTTTTATTTTTTTTAGGTGTATTTCATACTACTTGGAGGTGTTTTGTTGGTTTTAAGTGTCAGTACATTATAGTTTGCTTTCAAGTGAATAAAACAATTAGTCAGGTATTTTTTCTTCATGCAAAATAACGCCAGAATGTATGCAATAAAATGAAAAATGGCATTTTAAAAGTAAAACCACGAAACTGTCATAATTGTCTTATGGGTTTTTAACGTTAATGCACAACATAAACGCCTAATTGTATGCAATAAGTTAAAAGGTGCAAGATTATGATAAAGAATTATATTTTGTTCGAAAACGTCGTACCAATATTCCTCACCAAGGAAACAAAACCCCAGATTTTCCCCTTAAAAAACGACCACAAATCACTACCAACAAGCACTTTAAAGGCCTGGGCAAACTAAACGCTCCATCGAGCTCACCCACACCAGCCGAGTAATGTGACCCGGTTCGTGCTGACAGCACAATCCTTCGTCTTAGCATTATCGCACGCGTCCGTACCGGTTCCATTGCTCAAGGTTTAACCACTCGGCCAGCTGGTATTATCCCGACGCCCAGCTGGCCAGCACAGTCGACCGATAAAAATGCTCCGGCAGAAGGATCAAGCTTGGACAGGTCCATTTTGAACTTCCCGTACCGTACACTATCACACCGCGAAACAACGGACACACGCACAGCTTGCTCCTTCCGCACGCAGCAATGTTTATAGCGAACGTTTTGTTGATTTATCATCAGCAAATCCGCCCGCCCCGATGAAATCCGCCGCCAACACTGGGAGAGCCAACGCGATGGATCAATCAAATCTTTTCCCGGCAAAACTGGCAAAACCATCGAACACTTAGCGCAATTACCATTTCGCCCATGCCCGTACTACGGCGAACCACCAAGAGGTGGCGCACGATTTGCATAAATAGTTTTGTTTACGTTAGAAATCGTGGGAAAAGCAGCACGCCGATCGGTGAAGCCGCCTTCTGCGCACGTATGCCGCATCTAGCGGGCTTTACAGAGACGTGGAATGATAAGTTTCTGGGGCGAATAACATCAATGATGGTTTTTTCTTACTCGAGTGTAAATGTTTTAGACTAAAATAAGTACAATACGTTCTAAAATTTCAACAATTTTTTTAATGCAAACGCCTGAATGTATGCAATTGGGCTTTATTTTCATCGTTCTTTATAGTTTTAATTACTTTGTTCAAAGAATATTTTCAAGTCTTCCTAGATATTTCATATTCTATTCATATTATATTTGGTTCTAAACCCTCAACTAAACAAAACATTTTTTTTTTATTAAATCTTAATATCTTTTATTTCTTTTTGGTGTGCTATGATTGATACATATATTTTTCTAGTTGTATTTATTGTTATTTAGCTTATTCGTTAAGTTTTCATTCGAAAACAAGAGCGTTTTGTAATAAAAATTTGGGTAAAAAATTAGAGCATTTGGGTAAACTCGAGAAGACCCCGCCTGGAGGAAATTTGTTCATCACTATAGGAAAAACGCCTAAATGTATGCAAAGCGCAGTGCATGTGCACTAAGGGTGTGGATGATCTTTTGGGAGGACAAAAAAAGATAAATGTAGTGAAAGAAAAAAAGGATAAATTTGGAATTTAAATAACCTTTTCCGAATCATGAGCACTTCTTTTAATGGTGAAGGGTCATTTCGTCGGTAAAAGACTCGAGAAGGGCCCCCCTAGAATTATTTGTGTGCAGCACTGTAATCTGTCAATTTTGTCGCACAGTGTTTTTTCATGCGGTCAAAATTTATTAAATAAATACAATATTTATTATTGCTTAAAATACTTTCTAGAGACCAAATAGAACATGAAAAATAAACTTAAATATGCCTTTTAATTAGTAAGTTGCTCTGCATAATGTTCGGCAATTTCCTAATGGTACCTATCGTATATACCCGGGACAATGCTTCCTTCAAATATGTTCGACATCAAAGGGGCAGTTTATTGGCCGGAAAGTTCATCCGTTGCTAAACTAAAGAGATGATATGATCCTTCGCCTTCAAAATAAGAGATTATGATGAGGGAAGAGTTATTTAAATTCCAAATTTAGCCTTTTTTTCTTTCAATTCATTTATCTTTTTTTGTCCTACTAGAAGATCATCCGCACCCATAGTGATTTCTTTGCGACATGTGCAGCGAATTGCATACTGTTAGGCGGTTTTCCTATAGGGACCAACCAATTTCGTCAGGGGGGGGCCTTCTCGAGTCTTTTACCATTTCGTCTTTTCAGTTGAGCATCGGATGAACAATTCCGCTTGGAATTGGAACATATTTGAAGGAACCAGTGTCCCGGGCATATACGATAGGTACCATTAGGATTTTGCCGAACATTTTGCAGAGCAGCTTACTAGTACAAAGGCATATTTAAGTTTATTTTTCATGTTCTATTTGGTCTCACGGTAGTGTTTTAAGCAATAATAGACATTGTATTTATTTAATAAATTTTGACCTTATCAAAAAAACACTGTGCAACAACATTGACAGCTAACAGTGCTGCACACAAATAATTCTAGAGGGGGGCCCTTCTCGAGTTTCGAGGCCCTCTATTGTTTACAAGGAATATATTAACATCTTATGACTAATAATGGTTATTTATTTCGAATTTGCATACATACAGGCGATGGAAAACACATCGGTTCTACTATGAACACCATTAAAATTGTTTTACTATTTGACAGCTTTGTTGTGTATTTTGACCCCTTTGTGGGCTCTAGCTGTAAATAATAAATTAGGAATTATGAATTCCCCTATGGCACATGAAATAGATTGTAAAATTGCCATAATGTTCAATAAAGAGTAAAAGCATTTTAAATAAATGCGCTGATAAGACAGGCTTCTTATCTAAATGTAAAACAATGTTTAATGTGTCCCATTTATTCCAAACACCTTTCAATCACGCCATCACTTATCGAGCACACCTCAACCGTACCAGCAAAGGATTACTGCCACGAAAGTGTGAGCTGCAGCGCGAAAGTAGTTACGCGTACCATCGCGCCGATATGCAAATGATGTTCTGCCCCGTAGTATAGCGGTAGCGTCCGTGTCTTTGTGTTGATTTTGCGCGACCCAGCTTTTTTCGGGGGAGTACAAAACCCCGGGAAAACCTGTTTTCATCTCGTATCTCTCTCTCTCTGGGTCTGTAATTGGCCGATGCGTACCGTAAGAACAGTGAGCTGTCTGTGGCTGTTTAATCCGAACCGATCGGAGCAACCGACCAACACCTCGACAAAAGGTACTCATTCGGTCTGGCCTGGTCATCTGCCTCGTGGGCTTTCCGTGGTGGAGTAAAAATGTAATTTAAACCCATGCCGAATACTCGTGCTGACGAGAGTGCAGAGTCTCTTTGGTGCATTGCGATCTCCAGGCACGACACTCTACTTCATCATGCTTCATCGAGCCTTGTGGCAGGGAGGGTGAGAATCTCAGGACACGATTTCAATTTTCGCCACCGTGTGTTGTCGGTCCCACACAGTTTCCAACACACACATACACAAGAAAACGGAATGCCAAGCTCTACCAACTCGCAAGACATGATTACCAATTTGCAAACATTTGCTGATTCATGGAATCCTTCCCGAGTTTCCGGAGTTTTGTGGCCCCTTTTTTTGCTGTATCCCGGAATGGTTCCTATCAGCATCCAGCCACACGGTACGATTGCGTGCCATTCGCGACCACAGTGGGGAGGACGCCATGTTTTTTTTTTGTTGCCCAACACCCCAACCCCACCGTTCGCTCGTGCTGACGGGTGGGAAAAATGCGATAAAGTAGCAGTCCAGCAGCAGTGGCGTGGGCATCCAGAGCACACCGAAGAAAATGGGAAGGAAAAATAAAATCAAGCAGGGTGCACATATAATTCTTTCTTTATCAAATCAACCGCACACGCTCGGCAAGCGCGAGAGATTTTCCCACACGCGCCACGTGGACGGTGTGTGAAAAGCGACGGAAAATATTGCAAGACGGATTTTGTCTGGCTCGCAAAGTACACGGCCAACTCCGAAAAACGGTTTGCTTTTGCGGTGAATCAACAAAATCTCCCGTTCGAGCAAGTCGAGGGACGACCGTCGTAAGAGAGGTTATCATTCGTTCTGCCCCCGTACAACCTTCCTTTCTTTCTTTCACCTTCCAGCGAAGTACATTGGATTGGGCACGTTTCGCTTCGTCCTTCTTGAACGTTGGCGTCAGCGTCGTAATCCTCTCGTCAACACTCGAGCTCAGGCACAACCACCTGCAAAACTGTAGACAACGTTTTTCCCACCGCGTGGCAAAAATTTACCTTCCTTCGTTTGCAACACATGCTTGGGGGGGAGAATGACTCAACCCAACCCTCCCTTTCGCTGCTGCTATTATCCATGGCTCCCGTTTTTTCTTCCCTGGAGTCATCGTTTACCCATCTTCCCATCGCTTAACAAACACTCGCCCCTAAAAGACTCGACTGTGTGGCGGAATTGATAAGAACCGTTCGCTCTCCAGAAGGGGAGCGCTTTTTTCATCGAAGAAGCACCCTCCCCGAGCAAAAAAAAGGTCACCCACCAAGTAATGAAGCGTTTCGGTGTTTCCCTAATGTAAACACAATTTAGCACCTGATTTGTAATTAGGATGAACGGAGCACGGACCCGGTGAGCTTTCATTCGATTACAGTGAGCAACGGGCCCCCCCCCCCCCCCCTGAAGGTGGTTTATCTTATTTTTGCGGATGAAATATGAATTGAGTTTGGTGTATGCTTTTTTTGTAAGTAGAAAATTGAATGCAATAGATTAGGTTTGAAGAAAGGACTAGTGTAGCGGATTGGGTAAAGTAATGTGTGACTATGGACTCACCTTTCAATTTACGAGCACTGGACTCGTATGTATCTTTGTCGGGTATTTCTTCCTTAATTGCTTTCCCATCAAGTGCCATCTGCAAAGAGAATGAAGGGTAAAAGTGTTTGGTTAAACAAAGGTTTTATTTATTTATTTATTTATTATCCATTATTACGGCTTGACGCCGTATTGTCATAAACAAAGGTTTTACTTGATTTTAAATTTGAATAATAAAAAAAGAAGTTTCAGGGTGTAGAGGCTGTACATTATAAATAAAATTATAGTTGGTATTTATTCTCATTATTTAAAACAAAACAAGCATTAGAAACAGCTCCTCGCTTAATCGGAATCCCTCTAAGATCTTTTTTTTTAATAGAAACGCCTAAAAGTATGCAACTTTTTTTTCTCGAAGATACTTTTAGCATTCGACTAGAGTTTAAGAGACGTTGTTTAGTTTAAGCCTTAAAATAGATAGAAAGATTCGATTTTTATGCCTAAAAATAGACCATAATCAAATACTCAATATCTCCGTAATAATGCCTAAAAGTATGCAATTTCTCAATTCATAGTTACATTTTTATTCATCGAAACAGACTTAAACAGATTTCCTGTTAAATATTAGTCTAGAAATTGTTGTAATCGTTCTAAAGAATATGCTTATTACAAATTTTAGTTCTAAATTGTACTTAAAGCACACTATTTGAGCCAAAAAAGGCTTTGAAAGTCGTTTTTTGTTAGTAAATATAAAATTTCCTAAATAAGCGAAATCTTTTCTTGTTAACAACACCTAAAATTAGCAATTGTTACCGACCATCTTTCGCAAATCGAAATTATAAAAGCGAGCAATACCTAACTAAAGAAGAAGACCTAACTACACTCCTAAAAGTATGCAATCGATTAACAAACAGAAGTTTTCATGATGAATAGGATTAAAGCGACAGCTTATGACTGATTTAATGTCCTTCGTAAGCTGGGAAGGTCAGCTGGGGTTGAATTAGAGCTTGAAAAATTAACATTTATTGCATATCTACGGGTGTTTACATCCACGATAACTAACTGCTCTAAACTACCTCTGAGCTAAGCTATGTCTTAACTGTTTTCTGCATTGTTTCAACCTGCTTACTTGATACAACTCAATTAAAAAACAGGTTCTTAGGTGAAGTATTTCTTACAAGCTTACAAATCTTTACTTTTATTTTTTATTAATTTATATTAGTTTATTAGTTTACATATCTGTAGTGCAAAACTCCAAACTCCTTAGTAAACATAAAGCTACAACCTGCAGTAAACAAAGAAACGGCCTCACTCGCCACTCTGCTGCCCATCAAAAGTCCGTTGTAGAACAACCAATACTAATCGTTGTTCGAACGAGCGGCGAAAACAAAAACAAAAAATGCGGAGGAAATTTAGACAACATCATTTACTGGCCCCGGGTTTCCCACTGTGTTATCAACACCAGGTGTTGTTGTTCTACCACCCACAACCCCACCAATCGGAATGTGTTTCTTTTCTTTCCTCACCGCACCTGTCCCACCCACCACCCAAGCCGAGCACCGTGTCCGTGATTGATTAATGCAACACATTTTCCATTTCGGTTGCGCCATAATGACGCGTCACGTCTGCTACAACAGTGTGCCCGCAGGCTGACGCAGTCCGGGAGCCGAGCGAAACATTTGTGCGAATTCTCGCTGTACACACACACACCTCCCCACCTCTCACCGCACCGGTACACTCACCCATTCATTTTTCATTCACTCCCTGTTCGTTAAACATTTTCGGTTTTTCTTTCCGTTCACACGCAGCTGCTGAAAAACTCAAACGCACACTCACAGTCACGAATGTTTTCTTTCGCCTTCTCCTTTAAACACAAGCGCCGGTTTGTCCTTTGCCTGGGTTTCTATGTTTTTGTGGCGCTTTTTCTTCTTCCTTTGGGTTTGAGTTTCTTTGCGCTTTGCACGACATTTTCTTCTGCGAAAACCAAAAACCGAACCGGCAGGTTCGCTTGGTCAAACGATTAAATTGACATTCAACCCCTTTTTTCCAATTAGAAAAACTGTCATCGACACGTTTTACCATCGAATGGATGCGAGAGGGTGAGCGGAGTGCGGGGCCGAGTGGTGGCACTGCCGCAAGAGGTGAAGATCGAACCGGGGCGATTGTTTTCGGCAGTTTGTACACCCAGACGACCAACCCGATCGAGACGTTCCACACTCCGGAACGCAGTGTGTTGAATGTGGAAACAGAAAAACAAAAAGGAAAAATGCTCGGTAGGAAAAATCCCTCTTCCCCCCTCAACCTTCCGCTTTCGCAGAGGGGAAAAACGGAAAGAAAAACAAAACAGTGTGCACAGCTGCAAACAGCGATGGCACAACACGCAAAACCGTCAAAATCAAATCAAACCATTTGCTTCCAGCCAGTGCCAGCTGTTTTCCGACCGGGATGGATGGGAAAAAGACGCATTTAGACGCCAATCGACGCTGCGTGTTCTGTTCGTGTGTCCGTGTGCTGGTTTACTGTTCTCTTTTTGCGCGTGTGCGTGTGTGTGTATACTAGGCCAGGCTCATCAGTTACTTGTGCGTTAAGCCTACCTTTGCCAGTGGGAAAGAGCCTTGGGAAAAATGAGGCATGGAAAAACAACACCTGCACACACCTGCACATCGCGGTTTCCTGTTTTGTTTTCCCGTGTTAAAGGTTAGTGAGGGCTAATTATGACAAGCGTCTATACTTCGCTCGGTGACAGAATTTGTAAAACTTTACAGAAATTCAGAAACAGTTAAATGTTAGAGTTTGCATTATCAATGCAAAACTCGAGCAAAAAAAAGTTATAAATAATATAGAATAAAACAGCAGAACAATAAAAAACTGTGAACATTTAATAAAAATAAAATTCGAAAGATAATAAAACGAATAAATAAAACGCAATTAAAACAACAATATGCTAAAAGTCACCAAAATGATTGAAAACGATCTTAAAACAAACGAAACTTTAGATAAAAATGAAATTAAAACAAACTTTCTTGTTAATTATTAGTATAACAATTGTTGTAATCGTTCTAAAGAATATGCTTATTACAATTTTTAGTTCTAAATTGTACTTAAAGCACCACCTATTTGAGCCAAAAAAGGCTTTGAAAGTCGCTTTTTGTTAGTAAATATAAAATTTCCTAAATAAGCGAAATCTTTTCTTGTTAACAACACCTAAAATTAGCAATTGTTACCGACCATCTTTCGCAAATTGAAATTATAAAAGCGAGCAATACCTAACTAAAGAAGAAGACCTAACTACACTCCTAAAAGTATGCAATCGATTAACAAACAGAAGTTTTCATGATGAATAGGATTAAAGCGACAGCTTATGACTGATTTAATGTCCTTCGTATGCTGGGAAGGTCAGCTGGGGTTGAATTAGAGCTTGAAAAATTAACATTTATTGCATATAGGCAGGCGTTAACAGCCACGATAAGATTCTTTTGTAAGCCATCTTCGAGCTATAATATATTTTGACTGTTTCATATTTTTTTAACGTGTTTACTTGACATATCTGAATGAAAAAAACGGTTCTTAGGTGAAGTATTTCTTACAAACTTACTAATCTTTACTTTCCTTTCTTATTATTTTAAAATCCCAAATTTATTTAATTTGAAGATTAAAGACGTGCCTGTGTTGCAAAGCTCCAAACTCCTTAGTAAACATAAAGCTACAACCTGCAGTAAACAAAGAAACGGCCTCACTCGCCACTCTGCTGCCCATCAAAAGTCCGTTGTAGAACAACCAATACTAATCGTTGTTCGAACGAGCGGCGAAAACAAAAACAAAAAATGCGGAGGAAATTTAGACAACATCATTTACTGGCCCCGGGTTTCCCGCTGTGTTATCAACACCAGGTGTTGTTGTTCTACCACCCACAACCCCACCAATCGGAATGTGTTTCTTTTCTTTCCTCACCGCACCTGTCCCACCCACCACCCTAGCCGAGCACCGTGTCCGTGATTGATTAATGCAACACATTTTCCATTTCGGTTGCGCCATAATGACGCGTCACGTCTGCTACAACAGTGTGCCCGCAGGCTGACGCAGGCCGGGAGCCGAGCGAAACATTTGTGCGAATTCTCGCTGTACACACACCTCCCCACCTCTCACCGCACCGGTACACTCACCCATTCATTTTTCATTCACTCCCTGTTCGTTAAACATTTTCGGTTTTTCTTCCCGTTCACACGCAGCTGCTGAAAAACTCAAACGCACACTCACAGTCACGAATGTTTTCTTTCGCCTTTTCCTTTAAACACAAGCGCCGACTTGTCCTTTGCCTGGGTTTCTATGTTTTTGTGGCGCTTTTTCTTCTTCCTTTGGGTTTGAGTTTCTTTGCGCTTTGCACGACATTTTCTTCTGCGAAAACCGAAAACCGAATCGGCGGGTTCGCTTGGTCAAACGATTAAATTGACATTCAACCCCTTTTTTCCAATTAGAAAAACTGTCATCGACACGTTTTACCATCGAATGGATGCGAGAGGGTGAGCGGAGTGCGGGGCCGAGTGGTGGCACTGCCGCAAGAGGTGAAGATCGAACCGGGGCGATTGTTTTCGGCAGTTTGTACACCCAGACGACCAACCCGATCGAGACGTTTCACACTCCGGAACGCAGTGTGTTGAATGTGGAAACAGAAAAACAAAAAGGAAAAATGCTCGGTAGGAAAAATCCCTCTTCCCCCCTCAACCTTCCGCTTTCGCAGAGGGGAAAAACGGAAAGAAAAACAAAACAGTGTGCACAGCTGCAAACAGCGATGGCACAACACGCAAAACCGTCAAAATCAAATCAAACCATTTGCTTCCAGCCAGTGCCAGCTGTTTTCCGACCGGGATGGATGGGAAAAAGACGCATTTAGACGCCAATCGACGCTGCGTGTTCTGTTCGTGTGTCCGTGTGCTGGTTTACTGTTCTCTTTTTGCGCGTGTGCGTGTGTGTGTATACTAGGCCAGGCTCATCAGTTACTTGTGCGTTAAGCCTACCTTTGCCAGTGGGAAAGAGCCTTGGGAAAAATGAGGCATGGAAAAACAACACCTGCACATCGCGTTTTCCTGTTTTGTTTTCCCGTGTTAAAGGTTAGTGAGGGCTAATTATGACAAGCGTCTATACTTCGCTCGGTGACAGAATTTGTAAAACTTTACAGAAATTCAGAAACAGTTAAATGTTAGAGTTTGCATTATCAATGCAAAACTCGAGCAAAAAAAAGTTATAAATAATATAGAATAAAACAGCAGAACAATAAAAAACTGTGAACATTTAATAAAAATAAAATTCGAAAGATAATAAAACGAATAAATAAAACGCAATTAAAACAACAATATGCTAAAAGTCACCAAAATGATTGAACAGGATCTTAAAACAAACGAAACTTTAGATAAAAATGAAATTAAAACATTATAAGACCTTGTAAGAGCACAAGAACTGCAACAAAATTAACAACTTTGAAAAATTGTTGTGTGAGTATTTTAAAAGTAATCAAAAACGATGCAAAACCCAATATACGGTCAGAAAAATTATTGATTAAAACGCTCTAATGCCATAGTATTAAAGAAAAAGATAACTCAAATGCACAAATAAGTTCAAGCTTTAAGAAAATGAAATAAAAATAAGAATAACTGCATATTACGATGTACTTGAGATATTTATAAAATATAAAAATAACACGAAAAAAGGAAAACGTTTAATACCTCATCAACAAGTTCATTATAAATATAAAACAAGTACAAAAAAACATAAATGCTATAAAATAAAAAAGATGTTTAAAAACTCCAACATTTGTTGGGAAAAGACATAAAATATTAATAATCCTAATAAGTTGCTGTTATGATTTGTAAAGCGAACAATAAATTAAAAAAAAATCCAATATCGAAACAGAGTTCTAGAAGTTTGTTGTTATAGAAATTTGTATATGCGTAGAAAAACGAAAACAAAATGTTTAATTATAGCAAAACCACAAAGCACAACCGTGTTTGCGTAAGAACCCTTTCTTCCTTTCCTGAACACCTAGCTGCGATGAAATAATACCTATTCCCACACTAAACCAACGGAACAAAACAGTTGGTAAATGGGAGCAAACCCCGTTTTCTTGGTGTAGTTTGGCGAGACGAGTTCGGCACACCTGCTGCAATCCTGCTGTACAATGTGAGGCAAATGGTAACCGGCAGCGCTCAATTTACACCTGCATAACGTCTGACCCGCAGCCACTGCAAATCGATTTATAAAAATAGCCCAGCCCAGAATGTGCACGCGGAACGATTAGAAAGGCCTGCATGTATGCAAGCTTTCCGGGGCCGCAAGTACTGTAGGGACGCATTTCACAAATCTGTGCCACCATTGTGAAGACCATTTTGTCGAGACATTCCGCTCCTCACACTTGTAGACTTCTGTGTGCGTGTGTATGGGTGTGTGTGTGTGTGCTAAAACGCCCGAGAGAGTGAGTGCATTATGTTGTACGTCGTAAAATTGGAGGGAAAAGTGCTGGATTAGCTCGACCGCGTTGTGTGTCTTTGTGTGTGTGTGTCCCCGTAAGCACACATACAAAGCATCCACACCGGTTGGTAGATGCTGGCACACCTATTTGCTTCCACGGGCACCATCCATCCGCTCCACACGGTTCATCATCCACCCACCAATACTAATGCCACCAGCTAGTACCAGCTGTCCTTAGAACAACCGAGACAAAAATAATAGGAAAAGAAGCAGTAGCAAGCAAAAAAAAAAGAGGCACCAACGATAGATCCACCCGAACCGAGGCCAGCCAGCCGGAGTGCACGGGTAAAACATAACCTATATTAAAATATCGTTCTTCATAAGTTTTTGACAGATAGAACATATGGGCCCACTTGGTCGCCTTTTTCCTCGGCGAGCGATTTTCCGATGCGGTTCGCTTGCCCACCTGATCCTTCTGGTGCCTCCTGCCATTTTTTCTGCTCTCTCTCTCTCTCTCTCTCTCTCTTCCTTCGCCATTTTCTTCTCCTGACTCTTCCTGCTGCTTTACGAGGAGCAATGTTCACACCACGCGTCGTCCTGCTTCGCCCATTAACGCGATCCGGTGTGCCTTCTCCGAGGCGTTCGTCCACAATATTAATGGATTGAAATTGCTGTGCTGTGGAAGTTTTTCGTGGTCGGTACACACTTGCACCCGGCTTCGGTGGTGGATGATGGTTTTGCCCCAACCCACCGATACCGATTCGAAACCCAGGATTTCCTAAGCCGGCTGAAGTCGAGGATGGATAGCACTTTCACTCGTCTGCTTGTCTCTCGCTCTGTCTCTCTCCCGAAGTCCCTCTATCTTCTTCGAGCTCTAATCCATCGACACATGAGCCCTCCGTTCATTTGGAACACGGTATGCATTAGCATCATCGACGATGGATTTGCTCTCCCGTACTAGACACACACCGAGAGCGACAAAAACGCTTCCCATCTCCGTCCCCAGGTCGGTGGTTTTGTAAGTAGCAAATATTTGTGCTGGCAGGATTTAATCCTGGCCCGGAGTCTGTCCCATCGCCCGGCAAATGAGACACCGAGCTTCGCGCTTATCTCTGCCGAACCGTACACAGCAAACTGTCATCGTTTCGTTCGTTTCGTTCAGCGAAAATGGCGATGTCCGTGCGTTTGGGAGTAACGACGCACCTGAGCGCGAACCTCCGACGAACCTCCGAAAGCTAGCAAAGGGGGATTACAGTTTTTTTTTCCCCAAAATCAAATCCAAATCAGTCTGGGCAAGAAGCAGCGAAATGGGAAATGGCCATCTTAATCGGTGAGGTTACTACTCTTCGGGAGTGTGTGTTTGTGTGTGTTTGAGGTGCTTATCAGTGCAACGAGCGTAAACGGAAGCGGCAGTTTCCAGCTGTTTGACAGTTCGTAGGAGATTTATTGGCAGCCAGGTTTTGCGTTCGTTTACGTTTGATATGACGGGTTGAGGGTTGAATGTTTGGGTCTTTGTTTGAAAGGATATAGGTATCTCTTATTGGGTAGAATTTATACTTTGGGAGCTATATGAATCTTGAGAGCGAATTAAAGGAAATTATTTATTTTAAAGTAAGATCAAAAGCCCTGTTTGGTAATGTGATGTGTAAAACAGTAAGTATTAAATATTTTGTAAAGTAAGAAGTTTGCATTACTTTCTCATATCCACTTTACTATAACGCCTGAATGTATGCAATGCGTTACAATATTCATTTAGCATTACTATGAATCTCTTGGGACTTAGCGGCACATTTTTAATGAACAAAATTTAAGAAATAATTTCTAAAATACATCAACAAAACATAAATAGTGTAATTATACATAAAACACCAGGTAAATCTATTCAACAAAATCGCAACGATGTATCGCAAATTTAGATATTACCAAATCATTGCGTTAGAATAAAAAAATCTGAGTAAAATGAAGGCAAACATCATAATATTATAATAACCAAAGTATGAAGTTTTAAGAAAAAATTCAAGTTACAATTTTAAATTATTGTTTATATTTAAAATTAAATGAATATTCTGAATGATTTTTCTCACGTTTTTTAGGTTATTTTTCATCTTAACACCAAAAACTGCATGACAACCAATGTATTGATTGAACCAAACATATCCTGGTTATCTTGGGTAAGATATTCAACTAAGTTCAACTGAAATTTGATAAGTTGAAGCGTCATTTTAACCTCGCTTTAAGTATTATATTAAATTCAGTAGTTCATTTATATGTTGACCGTCGCAATGTGTTCTCTTGTGCTCGGTAGAAAGAAGCTTCATGATCTCTAGTCTACGTTTTTATCGTGGTTTCATTAGCGATCATTTTGTGCATACGAAAACTTGGTTATATTGGTTGATAAACAATGTTAGTACTCTAATTGCATACTTTCAGGCGTTTTTTCTCCCTAAGCTAGGCATGAATCTTTATGAGTAAGATTTGATAATGTATTATTCAATATGTTTTCACTAATAAATGTATAAAATTTTGACGTTTATTTTCAGTGTGGACTATAGAGTAAACATTTCAAATTTAAAATAAGCAATCAAAACGTCTCTCAAAAGACTGTAAAACGGCAGCTTTACCCTTCGATCGTATCACAAAATTAACCAAATTTTCATTCACAACAACCCGTACACCGTGACATCTGTATTTCCACCTCTGTTTTTTTTTCCCTTACTGCAAATTTTCAATTACGTACCCCAAATTTAGCTCAAGATGTGTAACAGCCCCGTTGACACAATTCCAGCTGCAGATTTGAAACGGGCTAGTTTCGCTGTCAGGCGAAAACGGTGCCCAGCAACATGCTCCATAATTGCCCCGAGTCCCGAGTGTGTTGCAGTGGCGATCGTCTCAGTGGCAGCAATCTGTCTGAGAATTTCGCATAAACCGCAAATGTTGCACAGGCGACCAGCGAGACGACGACGACGACGAACGCATCTATCGCTCCGTCCGAAAAAGGGCTTGAGGATGGTCAATCTGCCGTGGTGGTTACGGCTACGGCAACCCCGCAAAAACCTCCCAGCACGTAGAACACAAATCCGAGACGGAAATGGACCATTAGACCGGCATCCGTGTTTGGTTTCAGATCATGGCGTTCGCTGTGTTCCCGATGGCGCTTACGTCGTTGCGTTGTGTTCCCTAGTTCCCTCGAGAAGCCTCGAGGTCCTGCCGAATGGGCACAGCCAGCAAGAGAGACAGAGAGAGCGACGAGAGATTCCGGTAATCATCTTCGAAACCTGTCGGCACGATGACACAGCTGCAACCGAAACCGAGGAAACAATTCCCCTTCCTTCCCGGTGTGTTCACCTCCTTCCCTTCCTTTCCCCCATTCCAACCATTCCACCTCAACAAAGCATCGGGTTTTAGTGCCGCTATGGCAGCAATCTGTCTGAGAATTTCGCATAAACCGCAAATGTTGCACAGGCGACCAGCGAGACGACGACGACGACGAACGCATCTATCGCTCCGTCCGAATACGGGCTTGAGGATGGTCAATCTGCCGCGGTGGTTACGGCTACGGCAACCCCGCAAAAACCTCCCAGCACGTAGAGCACAAATCCGAGACGGAAATGGACCATTAGACCGGCATCCGTGTTTGGTTTCAGATCATGGCGTTCGCTGTGTTCCCGATGGCGCTTACGTCGTTTCGTTGTGTTCCCTAGTTCCCTCGAGAAGCCTCGAGGTCCTGCCGAATGGGCACAGCCAGCAAGAGAGACAGAGAGAGCGACGAGAGATTCCGGTAATCATCTTCGAAACCTGTTGGCACGATGACACAGCTGCAACCGAAACCGAGGAAACAATTCCCCTTCCTTCCCGGTGTGTTCACTTCCTTCCCTTCCTTTCCCCCATTCCAACCATTCCACCTCAACAAAGCATCGGGTTTTAGTGCCGCTACCTCGCTAGGCGTAAAGGAGTGCTCAATGGTACCATCTCGTACCGTGCTGGCGTGCTGGGCGTACCGACCCAAAGACACCCACCGGCACACCGTGGCTGCGACTGCCTGCCTGCCTGCCTGCTGCTGCTTCTACCCAAAAAAGGACCTTCCGGCAGCCGGCCCAGACTTCTTGAGCGAGCGCAGAACCGAAAGGAAAACTCCTCGTTTTGCATGGGACGGAAACAGCTGTGACTGAAAGAATTAATGCTAGCGTGCTCCACACACCGACACACTCGCTCTCTGTCGGTGCCTCCTGTCGGAAGTTGCCGTTCGGATTTTTGGTCAAAATTTCGAAAAAACCCCCCGGCCAACCGGAAGCACCGTTACCCGGTAGTGGTGTGTGTGTGTGCCCCGGGAAACGGGTCAGAAATACATCGATGATGACGACAGTTCAAGCTGTGTCGGTGGCACTTTTTGCCAGTTGGTGCAGTTGAAGGTAAATAAAATGCTACGGAAGCACCGCTGCCACTGGGGACAGCCGAGAAAAAACACTCACACACACACACATACACAGACACAGAAAAATGGATTCTTTTAACGTTCAAACTAATAACGAAAGTTTCGCCGAAAGCCAAATGTGTACCCCGGGGATGTTTTTTTTTTTGTCGGGGGTAGTAAATTTATGTGATTCGAAACGGATGGTCGGAATGATTTTTCTCGTATTCGGTCGATATTCAACTGGAAGTGCGTCTGCTGTGTGTGTGTTTTTTTCTTGTTTTATACACTTCTGTTTTATTTATGCTAGTTTTAACTGCTAACTAATTTGCATGGATTTATTTGTGAATGTTCAGTGGGCTTAGAACATTTTTAGTAACGTAAGAGTAGAAGCAATATAAAAAATGAGCATTTGAAATAAAAAATAATAAGGTCTGTTAATAAAACAAGTAAACACAAAAAACAAGTAGTTGAGTTAGCAAAAAACATAACACTAGGTAAATCTATAGATGAATAATCGTAAATTTACAGGAAAAAATAAGGAAGTAGGAACAACTAAAACAAACATAAATAAATGTTAAAAACAGAAGAAAAAACACATGGAAGAAGTGTTTGAGTAAACAAAAAATTAAAAAAAAAATATTCAAAGAGTGAATAAATGCAAGAAAGCTTACTTAAAAGGGTAGTCTTTGAAATGACACAAATAAAAATACTAAAACAAACGAAAATGAAAACAGTACCAAACATTGATTAAAGGAGGAAAGAAATTTGGAAAAGAAAATTTAAAATTCTTATCACAAATGAAATAAAAGAATGGCGACTGTTTTAACTGATAAACAGCAACATTTACAAAAGAACTCGATCGAAGAAATAGAAACACATGCAAATTATTAAAGACATCACGATAAATTCAAACAAATAAATTGAACAATATAAAAAAAACAAACTTTCAATCCAATTTCAAGTTATGTTAAGATTATTTAACTATTTTGTTACCTATCTTCGTAATTACTGAAGCTACAATTTATCCATGGAATAATGATATTTCGATGAATCTTACATTATGTTTCACTTTCAAATCAATATTTTCAACAATAAATGTTCAAAAATTATATTTTATTTTTTCACATAAAAATGTTTAAATTTCATTTGTTATTAATGTAAATCACAAACCATAGTTAAAAAAGAAAGACAAAACATTATTGAAAAATACAGTGATATTTTTAAGAGAAAAACAGAATATGAAATAAAAGCAATAAAACGATACTGGTCATAGCATAATCATATGGAAGAACAATCAATAAAAAAAAAAACATTAGTTCGGGGTAGTAAAAAAATCAAAAACTAGATAGCAAGTTAACATTTATCGCAAAAAACTTCCACACAAAAAGTCCAACAATTTTTGGGCAATATTTGTCGTGTAAATCGCTATGAGCTTGCTCTTTCTAATCGAGATACATAAAACAATTCTTACCAACTCAATTAAATTT
Source organism: Anopheles maculatus (assembly GCA_002091835.1). Taxonomy (NCBI): domain Eukaryota; kingdom Metazoa; phylum Arthropoda; class Insecta; order Diptera; family Culicidae; genus Anopheles; species Anopheles maculatus. Next base: position 230,727 of record KZ061821.1, read on the forward strand.
TTCTTAAATATTGAGCCCCCAACAAAACGAACCAAAGTAACCGATGCTCGGTATCGCTTTTCATCCCAACACACACACACACACCCTTTACAAAGGAAGAAAACCACTCACAGAAGTGAGATACGTACGTATATTCTTTCTATTTCCACTCAACCAGCCTGGCGTGGTAACGCGGCACACGGTGCCAACTGTTCGGCATTAGTTTGAGTTTTTATTTATTTTATACTTCACTTCATCCACCGAGCCCACACGCTTCACACGGTGGGAAAAAACGGGCAAAATCGTTTCCGTTCGCCTGGAGCGCACCCATTTCCAACCTTTGCAGCACATTGTAACGATTGTTGTGCCGAGTGGCGAAGGCTGCAACCATTTGGTGCGACCAGTAGTGCCCGAGGCCGACTTAATCTTAGTGTCCCCGCCCGGTTGGAGCCCCTTGAGGAAGAAATTGATTCCGAACGCTGCTCATGGATGGATCATGTGTCTTTTGAGCTTTTTTTAAGTTTTTACTTCTTCGTCTTGCTTTCCGACACCTAGCTGAGAGCTGTCGTCGTTGACATTTTCGTTCGTAGTTCGTTCGGAGCATGGGTCTCGGTCGCCTATGGGTGATAGTTGAAGGTCTTGTTTCCCCTCTTTTTGGTACGACGATTCTTGTAGTTGAAAAATTGAATCTCGAAGAAAACTCAAGCCGATATGTGACTCGTAGCTAGAGGAACTTCCAGCAGTTTGACCAAGTAACCAACACGAACTCTCTGCCAAGTGGTGTCGCGTGTGAAAATGAATTAGAATAAAAAGCTCACCAAGGAAAGGAAGGAAAATCGCCACACTAGAAAATGCTCTCCATCGATTTTCCATCGAGTTTTTCATTGAAATTGAATCAATGTTACACACCAGTGCCCACCGTATTCAGTTCCTTCGCTCGCCAGAAAAGACAGTTGCAATTTATGTTTGGTTCCGTCGGGCCGGGCGGTACAATTTATTGGAATTGATAAGTTTTAATTTAAAAGTAATTTTTAATTTAAAATTTCAATTAACTGCCGCCCCTACCAGTCGCGGCAAGGAGGTGTGGCATTAGTGCGATACCAGTTGGTACCATGTTGCCTATTTCCGGGATTCGATTAAAGGAGCAGTAGCCAGTTTTCTCGGCTTTTCTGTGCCAATGTTCCTCCACACTCGCTCTCTCTCTCTCTCTCTACCGATCCAAGATGACAAGGTGATCGTGGCGTTACCGGCATAGGAAAAAAGGAACCACGGAAAACACCGACAGTGGGCTAGTTAAAACGCGCCCGCGGTTAACTTTATCGAATGGTTATTTATGTGACACGGATTATTGAGCAGAACCGGGGTCCGGGATGGCGTAATTGCAGCGAACTTTACACGCACACCACAGTCGGTTTTTAGTAACGTAAGAGTAGAAGCAATATAAAAAATGAGCATTTGAAATAAAAAATAATAAGGTCTGTTAATAAAACAAGTAAACACAAAAAACAAGTAGTTGAGTTAGCAAAAAACATAACACTAGGTAAATCTATAGATGAATAATCGTAAATTTACAGGAAAAAATAAGGAAGTAGGAACAACTAAAACAAATATTTATTTATTGTTAAAAACAGAAGAAAAAACACATGAAAGAAGTGTTTGAGTAAACAAAAAATTAAAAAAAAATTATTCAAAGAGTGAATAAATGCAAGAAAGCTTACTTAAAAGGGAAGTCTTTGCAATGACACAAATAAAAATAGTAAAACAAACGAAAATGAAAACAGTACCAAACATTGATTAAAGGAGGAAAGAAATTTGGAAAAGAAAATTTAAAATTCTTATCACAAATGAAATAAAAGAATGGCGACTGTTTTAACTGATAAACAGCAACATTTACAAAAGAACTCGATCGAAGAAATAGAAACACATGCAAATTATTAAAGACATCACGATAAATTCAAACAAATAAATTGAACAATATAAAAAAAACAAACTTTCAATCCAATTTCAAGTTATGTTAAGATTATTTAACTATTTTGTTACCTATCTTCGTAATTACTGAAGCTACAATTTATCCATGGAATAATGATATTTCGATGAATCTTACATTATGTTTCACTTTCAAATCAATATTTTCAACAATAAATGTTCAAAAATTATATTTTATTTTTTCACATAAAAATGTTTAAATTTCATTTGTTATTAATGTAAATCACAAACCATAGTTAAAAAAGAAAGACAAAACATTATTGAAAAATACAGTGATATTTTTAAGAGAAAAACAGAATATGAAATAAAAGCAATAAAACGATACTGGTCATAGCATAATCATATGGAAGAACAATCAATAAAAAAAAAAACATTAGTTCGGGGTAGTAAAAAAATCAAAAACTAGATAGCAAGTTAACATTTATCGCAAAAAACTTCCACACAAAAAGTCCAACAATTTTTGGGCAATATTTGTCGTGTAAATCGCTATGAGCTTGCTCACTCTAATCGAGATACATAAAACAATTCTTACCAACTCAATTAAATTTTTCTTAAATATTGAGCCCCCAACAAAACGAACCAAAGTAACCGATGCTCGGTATCGCTTTTCATCCCAACACACACACACACACCCTTTACAAAGGAAGAAAACCACTCACAGAAGTGAGATACGTACGTATATTCTTTCTATTTCAACTCAACCAGCCTGGCGTGGTAACGCGGCACACGGTGCCAACTGTTCGACATTAGTTTGAGTTTTTATTTATTTTATACTTCACTTCATCCACCGAGCCCACACGCTTCACACGGTGGGAAAAACCGGGCAAAATCGTTTCCGTTCGCCTAGAGCGCACCCATTTCCAACCTTTGCAGCACATTGTAACGATTGCTGTGCCGGGTGGCGAAGGCTGCAACCATTTGGTGCGACCAGTAGTGCCCGAGGCCGACTTAATCTTAGTGTCCCCGCCCGGTTGGAGCCCCTTGAGGAAGAAATTGATTCCGAACGCTGCTCATGGATGGATCATGTGTCTTTTGAGCTTTTTTTAAGTTTTTACTTCTTCGTCTTGCTTTCCGACACCTAGCTGAGAGCTGTCGTCGTTGACATTTTGGTTCGTAGTTCGTTCGGAGCATGGGTCTCGGTCGCCTATGGGTGATAGTTGAAGGTCTTGTTTCCCCTCTTTTTGGTACGACGATTCTTGTAGTTGAAAAATTGAATCTCGAAGAAAACTCAAGCCGATATGTGACTCGTAGCTAGAGGAACTTCCAGCAGTTTGACCAAGTAACCAACACGAACTCTCTGCCAAGTGGTGTCGCGTGTGAAAATGAATTAGAATAAAAAGCTCACCAAGGAAAGGAAGGAAAATCGCCACACTAGAAAATGCTCTCCATCGATTTTCCATCGAGTTTTTCATTGAAATTGAATCAATGTTACACACCAGTGCCCACCGTATTCAGTTCCTTCGCTCGCCAGAAAAGACAGTTGCAATTTATGTTTGGTTCCGTCGGGCCGGGCGGTACAATTTATTGGAATTGATAAGTTTTAATTTAAAATTTCAATTAACTGCCGCCCCTACCAGTCGCGGCAAGGAGGTGTGGCATTAGTGCGATACCAGTTGGTACCATGTTGCCTATTTCCGGGATTCGATTAAAGGAGCAGTAGCCAGTTTTCTCGGCTTTTCTGTGCCAATCTCTTCCTGTTCCTACACACTCGCTCTCTCTCTCTCTCTCTCTACCGATCCAAGATGACAAGGTGATCGTGGCGTTACCGGCACAGGAAAAAAGGAACCACGGAAAACACCGACAGTGGGCTAGTTAAAACGCGCACGCGGTTAACTTTATCGAATGGTTATTTATGTGACACGGATTATTGAGCCGAACCGGGGTCCGGGATGGCGTAATTGCAGCGAACTTTACACGCACACCACAGTCGGTACATGAGCTTACGCTTTAAACGGATAAAAGCTCACCTTGTAACACACAAAGGGGAGTTAATTATATGCTACACCTGTTGACTGGCATCAATGATCGGTTGGTTGGGGTAGCGCTGAAAGTTTTACGCATGATTTTTTATGCGACGATAATCATAATCGTAAAATGGAAGATACATTGCTTGGAAAACGTGTGTAACGCAAGGATGCTGGGGCTTGAGAATTCGTCTATGAGTATGTGGACTGAATTTTGGGGATTTCATTTCGTAAAACAAAGCTATGAGAACTTAAAAATAAATTGAAATTAGAAAATAGAACGTACTTATAACGGATTTATAACTTTATGATTAAAATAAAGTTTTGAAACTTACAGTTTAAAGCAAACATAATATAAAACATAAAGAGTAAATAATGTTAATTGTCAATCAATAGGACAATAAAACAATAAAGAAAAAAGAAACAAAAACGAGAATAGAGAACTACATCAAGTAAAAGCAAACAAAGAAAGCTTTAACTGTTTTAATAACAAGTTTGTTCCGGCTTACATTTGTATACCTGTATGTAACTTTTTATCTTCTCTTTTAGTCTTCTTCATTTGAATTTTATTCTTAGTAAAGAAAACTTCCATATTTTTATTAAAATGATAAACAGTAACAATCATCTTTAAACGAACCCAAGAATAAATCTAAGAAGAAAAAAACTTACAGAATAAAACCTGTAATAATAATTTAAGAATAGAACGAGGGACGTTTTCAATGACAAAATAATAGCATAAAAGTATTTTTATACACGAAACAAGAAAAGTTTCAAACCATAATGAAGCGTTTTGTAATAAATAAATATGAAGATGATAACCAACGCAATCAGCCAACAAGTCAAACATGGTAAATAAAAAAGCGATATAGTAAAAAAAAGAAAAACACATCACAACAAAACAATAAACCTAGTAACGGTAACGACAACTGGATAAATCGTAATAGCTGTATACAGAACAGAAAATTTCCACTAGATTTGGTGGTAGGATTTAATTAATACTTTTGATTTTGCATAAAGAAAAACATAACAAAGCTAAAAATACAGCCAGGAGCCCAATAATCCCATTTACAATCATGAATAGGAGCTCCAGAAAAATAGCAAAAGAACATGGAACAGGTTAACTAGAAAATAAAAACATTGTTCGCGCAGAACGCTTCGCAAGCGTTCTGTTGTCGAAGCGTGTTGAAGGAAGCGTGTTTGAAGCGAAGCTTTGCCATAAGGGTATGGCACAAAAGAAAAGGTAGAACAGATAGGAAGAAAGAACAAGAAGAAAGTCAGAACAAAAAATACATAACGTAGGAAAGGTCGATTGTAAGAAAGCTCCGAATAAAAGTTTGTAAAGTTCACATATTTCATAAATTACAAGCCTCGCAGAAATTCGTTTTGCGGTTAGCGCGAAACAAACATTTATAAATGAAAATAACAAACACAAAACAAATGATAAAAAAAGATTAAAAAAAAATCGTACAAAGTAGAACTAATACTAGCAAAGCTCTAAGGCAAAAAAATTTTGCGAAAAAATGCACATTAGTAATAAATTTCATATAAAAATAAAATTATGAATTGTTAAATAAGTTTAAAATAAAACAGACACAACTATTGTTAGCACTATTACTAAATTATACCATTTTTGTTGTTGTTTATCGTGCTTTCTGTCATTGCATATCTGTCTGATGCTACTCTTGATCTAGTCATTTCACGTCCATCATACTTCAACTCTTGCCATCGTCAGATGAAAAGGATTCATCGATCAATCGAAGCTTGCATCACACGACGTTCCCTTGGGCCAGTTTTCAAAATGATTGTACCTTAATTAATCTCTTCCGTTCGAAAACGCCACAGAAGCTTTCCTCGCAAGCGTCAGAAACAGGAGAAGACAAAAAAAATGGAACATAAACAGAAAAAAACACACACACAAAACATCAATCGTATGCCAGTTTTGATGGGACACATGACTCAAGAAACGATTTTCAAAAACAGATTGTCACACCGCTCGAAATCAACATGCCTTAGATTCTGGTGAACAGAATTCGATTCCATCGCAATTTCATGCTACACTATGCTCCTTCCCCCCCACACACACACCTCTACCTCCGGTCAGCATAATTTCCCTTCGATCAAGAACAAAACGCAACACACAGACCCACAATCCGGGGATTGTTTTCGTTTTTTTTTTGTTGGGGCCGTTGCTTTCCTTCTTAGCACCACCGTCAGAACTCACTCAATCAATCGCACATTTCGCAAGTTCAATCAACAGTCGTCCGTCCGTTCGGTTTGCAAAATGAAGGAAGGCATTTTCTTTAGCAGTGCGGCCACCTGCAAAGCTCGTACTAAAACGGGGAAGCGAGGCAATTTTCCCTCGCACAACAAAAAAAAAACGGTAAAACAAATCGGAAAAAGGGGACCGGACAACGATGAAGGATAAACAGAAGAATGCGAGAGAGTGTGTCGCTTTTGTTTTGCTCTAGTTGTGTTCTGTGGGTGTGCGTTGTACTCCACACCGAGCAGTGCACAAAACTCATGATTGATCACTGTTCCGAACTTCGGTACAATCAATTTTGCTGTTGCCGACGTTTGACGTTGACCTGCTTCTTGCAGTTGACGTGACGTTGGTGGCGGTTGGCGAAGGTGCTGATCGAACCCTGACAGCAGGCGCACTCGATGCAGCAAACGACGCCCCGTCAATGAGACTGGTGCGGGAATTCAAAACACACGACAGACAAGCAGAAACAAATAATGGACCGACACATTCCCTCGGATGGATTGTACCCTCTAGAAGGGTGTGTGCGTGCCTGTGTTCTTAGCCGTGGAAATTCGTCCCCGAAATCTAACGCTGGCGATAGGGGAAGAAAATGAAGAAATGGAGTTCGCCTCGGTACGATTCATTTCGTAAAGAGCTGGTAGAATGAACGATACACGGGCGTAAGAAACCAAGCAAAAACCATGCTCGAACTTCCAACAACACCAAAGTGAAGGAAGCAAACAAAGGGAAGCAAACAAAAAAATAAATCCACACCAAACACTCATCACATACATCAAGCGCAGAAATCGAAACTTCGGCCCACATCGACCACTAGCAACTGACGGTCTGACCCGTCGAAACCAGTCGATTTCGCATACCTTACCCGTTATGCTGTTGGGCATCGAGAAATTCAACTCCCCTCCCCCCACACAAAGCTTCCAACATCCCCATCGCACACTTCCCATCAAGTGCAGACGTGCGCTATTTCCGTGGTGATTCCCGGGAAGGACTTCCCATAAAAAAAAAGTTCAATGCACCAGAGCACTTGGGTTGCACTTAGGATGACCGGTTTCCGGTGGTGGTGGTGTGTGCGCGAAAAAACAAAAAGTTTTTTGTTTGCCAGCACGCCAACACCGTTTTGCTACAGTGTGCATGTTGGGTTTTGCAAATGAACCAACACACACACACACGCGGGCACTAATCACCCAGAAAGCTGATGCTGTTGACAGTTGTGCGGGTGCGACTGGTGATTTTAGTGTGCGAAGGGATGCGAAGATGTTAGTTAAAACATTCCGGAGGTTTCGCTTAAGAACAGGTGTCTTCACTACTGCAAATGGGTTGGCAGATGTTAATACACGTTTAAAGATATAAAGTGATGATTTTCCAGTAAATTGCATATTTTACGCCCTGAAAGTATGCAATTGTATTTTAAAATGAATATTATACTTTATTGTTCTGCAACTGTTGCCCTTTCTAAGTCGTTGATCCACAAAAAAAATGTACAATTAATTTGCTCATGGATTTAACAAGCTTTCCGATGAGTTGCATAATTAAACTTAACTAGATTCATTCCTTTTTCGTGACTAAATCCGATCAGTGCTTTGATTTAATCGTACGGAGCAGTTCGCAACAGTGTTCGTTCCACTCTTTTTCTTCAGTTTTAAATCGTTGGATGGTCTTTTTTAAACTGGCCTCAGTTCAGCCCTCAGTTCCTCAAAACGCGAGGCCGATAGGATTGGATTGAGGATCAATGCGACGAAGACAAAGTACCTGCTTGCCGGAGGCTCTGACCGTGATAGGGCACGACTCGGAAGCAGAGTATTAGTTGACGGCGACGATCTCGAGGTAGTAGAGGAGTTCTGCTACCTTGGCACGATCGTAACTTCGGACAACAACGTAAGCAGCGAAATCCAGAGGCGCATTGTTCAGGGTAATCGTGCCTACTACGGATTCCACAAACTCCTGAGATCCAGAAGACTCCAACAACGCACGAAATGCACCATATATCGCACTCTGATACGGCCGGTAGTCCTCTCCGTTGGCGGAGGACGCCAATGTACTCGCCATTTTCGAACGGCGGGTGGCTTGGGCTATCTTTGTCGGTGTGTGCGAGCAGGGCGTGTGGATATGGAGAATGAACCACGAGCTAGCTGAGCTGTTTGACGATGCAGACATCATGTCGATTGTCAAAGCCGGAAGGATACGCTGGTTGGGGCACGGTGTGAGGATGCCGGACTCATGCCCTGCCAGGAAGGTGCTCGTCAGCGACCCGTTCGGCACGAGGCGTAGAGGAGCCCAGCGAGCTCGTTGGCTGAATCAAGTGGAGTCTAACCTGAGGGATATCGGATGCAGCCGGGGATGGAGGAGTGCAGCCATGGACCGAGTTTCCTGGAAACGGATCGGACACCAGGCCATGTCTATTAGACGTGCTCCCTAGGAGCAGGCCACGAAAGAAGAAGAAGTTCCGCAAAATGTATTTGAAAATTTTATGACAAACTGTTTCCTTTTGTTTGGAGAAAATTCATCGAAGGTTTTTTTGTTTTTAAAACATTCAAAACGGAACAATAATGCAACACAATAAGTATTAATCAGTGTTCATAAGAATCCACACAAATTTGATAAGATTTTTACAAACTGTTTACTTGTGGTAACCTTAATAAAGGCCTTCAAGTCTGCATTAAGATCTCCAAACGTTTCCAGCGCCAATTAGAGTTTTTTTTAATGTGTTCTTAATGTTCTTATCTTTCTTTATTAATCTTTTTTTTCTGATAGGTTGTAAGAACTCTTGTAAGGTTCGCCACTGTAGGTTGAATATGTTCTTGAGCACTTTTATCAAAATGTTCAGTTTTCTGTAGTTTATATCAACTACAACTGGCTTCAACGCCTAACTTAACGGACAATTGACTGATGCAACTAAACAGATATTGCTGAAACTGTATTTAAACTGTTTTGATACATGTCTGACAGAAGTGTTTATCATGGGCTTTAAGGTTACGAACAAAAGTAGCGAATTGTAGCATCAAATACATTAAAAACTCCAATATAGCTCACGTATAAAATACAGTAAATGACATAAAAATTGACACTCCCTGTCATAATATACATTCAGGAGATCAAGTTCTGCTTAAAGCATTTAAAAAACTTCCCCCCAAACAAAATTTTGTTTCCGCCCGGGCTCGAACCGGGGACCTTCTGCGTGTGAAGCAGACGTGATAACCGCTACACTACGGAAACTGTTGGATGCAGTGTAGCAATTTACAATCCACCATTCAGCAGTTCCACCGATGATCAAAGGCAAACCAATGTTTTGCTGTGTCTGTGTGCGCTGCAAAGTTTGTTGCCTATTTTCTCTTTACACACTCACACACGCAGCCCACCCAACAACAACATACTTTTGCCACCACATCACAGCCGAACAGATTCCATTCGCTAAACCTTTATCTGCTGACAACGCAAAAGAAATCAAAAACACTCGTCCGATCTTCGCGCGTCAAGCGAAAAACTCAACCCCGGCGAAGTTCTGTTTCACTCGTGTTGGTGACATGTTCCCCCTGTGATCCTTCCCCTTTACTTTTCCCACCCCACCAAGGTGCAGATGAGTTCGACACTCGGGCCAAAATTTGGCGTGACAAAGGCGTACAGTGATATCGCGATCCTGGCACGATTAGAGCGCCCCCCTCTGCTCGGGGCGAACCGTGTTGCATTTGAGCCGGGTTTTTTTTTTCATGCATAGCCCTGAGTGCCGAAAGGGCGTATAATTCCCATCATCGTCATCAGCTGCAGAAGCTGCCGCTGTTCGTGATGCTGGCCAGACATCACGCCAGCATTCTCCCGATGTCCGTTCACCGAGAACTACGAGGCGGTGAAGGAAAGAGAGAGAGAGAGAGATAGAGAGAGAGAGAGAGTTTTGGAAAAGTTCGCCTTCACCTTGCAGAAGCCACAGCAACAGTTTTCTGCAGCCAGTTTGTGTGCTCAAACCCTCCTGGAAGACGTTGGTCTGGTTGGACTCGTGCTGCAAGACGTTTCCACCACCAGCATCTAACTACCCCTACCACAACGCTAAGGTTGGATGATTACTGCCACCCTCTTGTGAACGGAAACTATTCGGAGCTTGCAATGAGCGCACCATAGACAACAGGCAATGCCCTCGACCACTCCTCAACCCTTTCAACAGGGTCGCAAACCGAACCGAACTTTGTCAGTGGCACGAACAAAAAAACAAATCACCACGCGGTCTTGTGTGGCCTCACGGCAAAAACAGCCGTGTGTCCACACACGTGCGGGACCAGCATGTTTTCGGAATGGTACCAACACCGGTATCGGAAGCCCGCATTCAGTACGAAATGTTTTCGTTGCCAGCGCTACTACGGTCTAAGATGCGTGAACACTTGTGTTAGCAAAAGTCTTCAAAGTAAACAAATGCTAGTAGGTAAAATTAGATGGATAGCTTTTTTGTTTCCTATAGCGTACGGTACAAAAATAGACACAAGGTTTCGTAGCAGGATTGGATATTGATTGGGGTTTTATAGGTGATGCTGGATATGTTTTAAATTTTTTTGCTGAATATCTTTGATTGAAAAAGCAAGAACATTTTGAGTCATGGTTTTTTACCTTTTAATTTGTCTGTTCTTGTAATATCCCGATACAGTTCGTTTTAAAGTTCATAAGTTCGTATACTCGTATTCTCGAGGCTATGGGGTTGAACATTATCCTAAGATACTTTTTTCTAAAAGGTAATTGAAATCAAGAAGATGTTCAAAACTACTAAATCTGGTAAATGCTCAAACTCTCTAAAAATTATTTGTCGATATTCTAATAGTTTTGGAAGTAAAGGAATTGTTCGTTCGCGGGAGTTTACGGATGTGGTTTTTTCGCTGCAGTGATGAATATTTACCGTCGTTTGTGTTGCTTGGAAGTTTGCAGGTAAGAGAGTTTATTTTTCCTAGTGCACTTATATTTTATACTTTTATTCGTGTGAGCGCCCCTGCACTCAACACGAATCCTGTCTACGCGAGTGCCCCAACTTAACGAAAGCACGATCATGCTTTCGTCGAGTGCTAAAACTTCAGGGTTGTGTACCAACAGGAATATTTCTCAGGATCAGATTACTAGAAAACAGATTAGCATGAAATAAATCTTCTATAATCAGACATTGTCCTCGCCATCAAAATTGACTTAGAACTAATGTCATGTTTTGTATGTCTCAATCACATTAAGCTACAGTAGCGGTCGACAATGTCTGCACAAAGATACTAAATCCAACAGATTATATTGAAATATTTGGTAGGACTCACAAACTCCTGCCACGTCTTCCATACCGGTTATCTACTCTTTAATAAATTTATTTAGGATTTAGGATTTTATTTTGAGGATTACAGGTACGCCTTTTTTACTGTCTCAACTGCTGTTGTTAGTGCCTTCGACGAGTCCCAAAAGCAATCATAAATCAATCAACTGCGTATCACCAAGAAACATACTAGGTTGTCCGGTGCTATTCTCATGACATGACTAGCCAACCGTATCCTCGCAAATCTAATTTGCTGCGCAATGGTGAGATCATCGTACAGCTCGTAGACATCGGGTTTATCGAATTCGATCGTCAGTGAATAGTTGATTTTTAAATTAGAGTTTCACTTCAGAATAAAGTATAATGAACACTAATAAAACATTCGCCAATCGTTACCGACACTTCCGAAACGATAACATCCAACAACTTCTCCAAACTATTACTCGTAGCTAATATTTCTAAGGCGTTAAAACTAGTGTTCCCTACAGAGGATAAAAACAAGAGGTTTATTGGATCAACATGAGTCCATATTCTAGTTGACATATACGAATTCGCTTCTGTTTATCAAATTTGAAAAGGTTGCATTAAAACCTTGCTACAAAAATTCTAGCCCAAAGCGGTTCGCAACCACCTATCAGTGCCATAACAATCCACAGCAGCACTGCCTGCGACATCTCGATAAGAAAGAAAACCTCCTACTCTCTCTCTCTCTCTCTCTATCTCTCTCTCTCTCTCTCTCTCTTTTCCTCTCGTATCTCCCCGAGACCTTCGTCAGTACACGGGCGTCCAGCGTTAAACACAATGCCCACTTCTAGGTGCTGCATGTTCCGATAATGTATTTCATCTCTCGGCAAAACCTTCCCCAAACGTGTCCGAACAACAACACCGCCCCACACAGCATCAGGCCCTCCACCATACCCACCAACGACTAAATCCCAATCAGTTGCAACCACAGCAGCACCAGGAGCTGGTGCAATCCGCTCCGAAAACAAACGACAACAAACCGCCATCACAAACACTTGCGTTCTCGTAATGGCTCCCCGCGGCATCTTCCCAACGTTTCCCTCACGTGCGTGTGTGTGTGTCTAAGATTTTAATGGATTGACGACAGCGAAGGAACACACGAGTGGTCCCGTACCTCCACTATTAATCCTTGAGAGAGTGTGTGCGAGGTTTGTCACTGCGTCGCTCTCCGTCTTTCTCTCTCTCACTCGGTGTCCAAGGCCGGACAAGCTGTTGTACCGTATGAAGGACGGGGTTTTGTACCAAACGGGGCCAACTGCAAGGGAAAGTTTAATGCAACATACTGCCACTTCACCATTTGCTGGAACACGCACGCATCTTCAGCAACTTGCCACAAGCGCCATGTGTGCCATTGGGGGGTGATGGGTGTATTATGTTTTTTTTCTCCGACGCTGTTTTCTTTGCCTTTACCTTCTTCTTGCTCGTTGTCGCATCAAACTGTCGCACATATGTTCGCCGTGTGCACCGAGTGAACGAGGTTTGTTCAACCCGTGTCGGGCTGCCAGTTGCAAACTGTGCTGGATGCACTTGGCTAGACTAGCGAGGACTTGCTCTGTTTCTTCAAGTGTTTTTAATTCTTGTGGACAAAGAAAGCATAACAGCGGATTTAAACCAAAAAAATGTTTGTGAAGGTGCTTTGAAAGAAAGTTTCATTAATGGCATTTAGTGTTGATGATAATGTGTAGGAATTGCTGATACTTCGAACTACAAGGACAAGGTTCGTAACAGAAACGGTATATAGCTATTGCTGAAAGAATTACAGCAGCTCGTTGAGTCTTGGAGTCTTGCGAGGAATTTTAAAGTATGTCTTGAGCATTGTTAATTGTTGTTCAGTTTTGTCCAGTTTAGAGTAATGTTTTAATTGATTTCTAGTAAATGTTTAGAATTGGATCTACAAGGAATCATCACGGAGCATGCGGATAGTGCCTTATGTTTTGCACTCCTAAAATGTCCAACGGGAAGACGTCGTCGAGCGTGACCGGTGGTGTAGTGGCATAACTTCACACTATAACCAAGAGTGCGAAAAATTCTTTTGGCTCATGTTTGGTTCGTGATAGTATTGTTTCTATAATAAAAAAAAAATCTATTTATAGAAGATATTTTACTTGTTTTGGTTTATTACATCCACTCAAAGCAGTGAGATAACCTTTGTCGCCTCTCCTAACCATTCGCCAAACTCGGCCAGCGTCGCGTGTCCCAAATTAGATTGTTGTTAAAGCTATTCTGTTTGAAGAGTGACCGGTAGCTTCTGTACCAGTTCCTGCAATGTCATAAAATCATTCAAATACCCCGCGTCTCCCGTTACCTTGATCGCTTGACATGTGTTCTCTATGGCCAATCCAAAATCCAACACCGTCGACCAGTTATCACGCTTCGGTGCCGGCAGTTTGACCGTTTTGTTCAACAAAGATCTACTAAAGAGCTTCGGTGTGCCAAAACGCATTTCTAGCCTCGCGATAGCCAATTCTAAGGTTGACGGGTATAGTGACAGGTAGCGAACCGACTCGTAAGCTTTTCCGTGCAGATGTTTACGCAGTCAAAGCACATTCTCTGCGTTTGTGTAACCGCAAGAGATCGTCTCGAATAAAGTTCTCCGAAGGTTTCTAAAAGCGTTCCTTAGACTCTCCTACTCAGCTCCTATTCCACGTCCACGTCCACGTCCTCGTCGTGCGGATACTCATGATACAAGAATAAATCATATAGCTGGTAATTGATTTATAATTTACCGCATTACTTACTGTTGTGATTTTCGTACATTTCACAATCTTTTTTTTTTTTTATTTCCACAACTATTCTATTCCACAACTATATATCCTTTTCACAATCCGATATTTCCAATCTTGCTTTAAATCGCTGTCTTTAAGCTCAATCACAAGACTGACCTATTGACTCGCCTCGGCTGCGGACGCCTCTTCGTATTCTCTTCTGTCGGCCCCTCGTTCTGTTTCCTTTTCCTGTTGCTATCCTTTTTTCGCAAAAAGTTTTTTTTTTAATTTTGAAGTTTTGCTTCCTTCTTTGTCTGAAATATTTCACTTTCCATGCTGTCCCTATCTTTCCATTTCCACTCTCACTTTCAACCTCCGAAGCTATCCTTGCATTTTACTACCTCTCACTCTCGATCCCTACACTTACCACACGATGAGAGGTAGGTAACAGTCTTAATCTTTGTTTATACTGATCCGCATTGACCTCATTGTAATAAAATGTGCTTGAGATTTCCATATCACGTTATCATCAAGTCGTTCTTGTTCCGTAGGAGATTTAAATACTTCATTCATTATCAAACCATTCGTGGCTGGGAAAACCCAAATGTGTGTGTAAAAATCTTCTTAGAGATAACGAATGTGAATTGGCCGAAGCGTTTATAAGTAGCTACAGATCGCATACGACGCACAGTCTTCTAGCTTTGATTAATGTGCGTTGAACGATAACAAGCAGTTGAAATGGCCCTCTGGTGCCTAGTGTTGCAGTGCGTGATCATCGGAGTGGTGGCAAAAAAAAAGATCAATCAAATATACTCTTTGGCAGCGGCCTTAACTACAGCCGAAACACGAATATTAGGGCGAATCGAGCAATTGAGTGATGAAATCAATAAGTTAAACGATCGCGTCGATGACATCAGCAATTTACAGCTTGAGTTAAAGTCATGTCAAATGAAAGAATCATCCAAGGACAAATCGCTCCAGCATATGAGCGAAAATTTAAGCGCAGTGCAAACAGAAACCAACAAAATGTTCACTACCACACACACACTGATGGGCAAGCTTTCCGAACGAATGATCAGTCTAGAGCACCAGCTAGAACGACTACCAGAAAAAACTGGTGTGTACTTCATGAAGCCAAGCACAAGTAATCCGCTAAACTTTACAGTATCCCGTGACTGGACCAATAATCATGGGTTCGGTGACAACTGGATCGTTTTCCAGCGACGATCGAACGGATCGCTTAACTTCTATCGCAACTGGACCGAGTACAAGGAAGGCTTCGGTGATGTGCGCGGTGACCATTGGTTGGGGTTGGATAAGCTGCACGCGATCGTGACGATGGGTCAGCACGAACTACTGATCGTGCTGGAAGATTTCGATGGTGTGGTTGCGTACGCACATTACGATAACTTTAAGATTGGCAGTGAAAGTGAAAAGTATGTGATTAAATCGGTCGGCCAATACAAGGGTACAGCCGGTGATTCGTTTAGTCATCACAAAGATGAAAAATTTTCGACGTACGATCAGGATAATGATCAGCATACATCTATAAACTGTGCCGAGTGGCTTAGTGGAGCATGGTGGTATTCCAAATGTTATACATGGTACTAGGAGTTATACAGTTTGTAGCTGGTGTGAAATTATGTTAATCTGTTGTTTTCTATTTTTTACAGTCATTTGAATGGTGAATATGTTCCTGGACATCCCTTCCTCCACACTGCTATTACGTGGCTTAGCTTTCGAGGATTTAAAGCACTGAAGAGCAGCAGAATGATGGTTCGACCAGCAAAATGAACATGATACAACATGATGATTTAACGAAATCTGTTACTTTTTATTTAGCTAGTGTGTAAACTGTTACCTAAAATAAAGCTAGATGTAAAACACATTTCTATTGTTACATGAGTAAATGCAACGCTCCTACCATCTAAGTATCCTTCCGCCTATCTATCTTCGAGTGTATTTAACTTACAGTCTTGGAATCTGACGGTTGACTTGGAACATCTATAGTCAAAAGCTCTAAAGAACTACATTTAATGAGTTGCTTCTACTATGAGCTATGAAAACTAAAAAGGATGGTCTGTAGGTTAGATTGTTCCGCAGATAGTTAAAATGATCCTGGACAGTGGAGCCCTTCCGCATACGAGCAGCTTCACGTCTTTGCGATTACTATGAGTGATAAGATCGGGACAACGAACTCGAGAAAATGTTTAAGCTAAATCTGTGTTCTGCTCCATTTTCCTTTCCACACATACGGGGCCAAAAATCCTTCTGAGTATTTTCCTCTCATACGCGGCTCAAAGAGCGTTTTCGTCAGTTTTTGGCCAAAGTCCGTGTTTTACAGGCATATTAGAGTTCTGGGACCATAAATAATTTGTAATTTTTTTTGGCGTGAGCATGATGACGTGTGCTTTAAATGCTCGAATACTGCATGATATTTATAGCAAGTGTCGTACTATGCTTATAATATAGAGTTGAGGACTCGAATAGTAGATGGTATAATTAAGAGATGTTCTATGAAATAAACTCTCTCGGTAACGTCAAGAAAATGTGCGAATAATTCAATGTCCCCTTTCTCTAAAGTTTGCATTTCGCTACTAAAATCTGTGTTTAAAGGACAATTTGCCCCGATAGCTAAGGCATGCATTGCAACACTTTGTGATGTAACTAGAACCTTTCAGTGTTCACACAATGAAACACGCAATGTCCAGCACTCTGTCCAGCTCGAACTCACACATCTTCTCACTTCTCAATCATTGTTTACGAAGGACCAGGAATAGGATCCAATTTTTTACCGACCCACAACGATCCTGCTGCCTACAGGAAAAGCAGCGTTCTGATGGAAAAATTGTAATCAGATACTGTGGGATGGAAAATGGAACAAGATGGACGGGATGGCACACCATGTCGGTTAAATTGTAGCCCAATACCTCTCCCAACATTCTGTCCCACTTCCATGCGGATAAAACACAAACCCTCTCTCACACACATACATGTACTGGGGTAAAAAAATACAGACACACACACATCCATTTCCTACATACTACAGCCGGCCGGCGGTACAACATGGCGCAGAGATCGGTACCCGGGCACCATGCGGTCCTGCAGTGATAAAGGAAATAATGTTTGTCTTCCTTCTGACACCATATGATTAAAATACCTAAATAAACATATTTGAAGCGGTGACACATATGACCATATGCTGCTCCCCAGCACGGCCGGCATCGGCGACCATCCGTCCCTTCTCCCCGCTATTACGCACCACAACACCCCTTTTATGCGCTTCCCATCCTCATCAATTCGCTCGGAAGTTTGTGTAACTTCCCCTTCCTGGATGGGTCTGTCCACTTGCCGCTCCTAGTATACCACCAACAACTCCCGGGAAGCATTTAACGGCGGGAGTAAAATCGCGCGCAGCTGCTGACAAAGCGAAAGAGGCCATCTTACTGGGTTCTGGGCGAGAGCGTTGGCTGTTTTTCCGGTTTCCGATATGATGGAACAATGGTGGAGCGAGACAACGAGGCGCGAATTTTCAATCCGTCCGTTACTAATCGGATCCCATGTGGAACGTTTCGCAGGAGTTGGCAATTTTCTACGAAATGTCTACAATTCTGAAACAAAGATTCAAAAATATTTGTTTCCTAACTAAAAAGTGTTAAACGATCGATTTAAGAACGCAGTACAAACAATTTAAAAAATGTAGTCAATATTAGGCTAAAATTTATCATTTGATACTAAGAATGTAACGGTTCGTAACCTCTCCATAACGAAAGACAACTAGTTGTGCTTGTTTACGTAAACCTTGTGTTTACATTTAATCAAAATAAACGAAAATTTATAGCATCTTTATTGTAAGTTTTTAAAGCTTGACATTATTCGACAGAGCAAATGGTTTCTTCTTCTTCTTATTCTTATTCTTCTTATTCTTCTTCTTCTTCTTCTTCTTCTTCTTCTTCTTCTTCTTCTTCTTCTTCTTCTTCTTCTTCTTCTTCTTCTACTGCTTTGCGTACTCCAGATGACCAGATCTGCCAATTGGTTTGCAGGAAGCTAGTGTTAAAAGAAACCAATATGATGTCTGATACTTAGAATATAACGCTTCGTAACGCTTCTTCATAAACTGAGCAAAAACACATATAACTGGGATTTTTTTTTTGCTGCAACCATTCAACCAATACAAAATGTAATATACCTAACTTATTACTAGGAAGTTTGTTTTAAACTGTTATAAATAGTACACGAAACCTACAAAACGCATTTAATTCTATTGAATAGAACACATTTTTTATATTAAAAATACTACCAATTGATAACACATGAGTATTTGAAGTAGCTTCATGCCAATTGTTCCTCGACAACATCACTTGAGCAAGCTTTACCATCTTATCAACACCATTTGCGATAGGTGTCGGAAAAATGGCGCGTAAATATTCACCCCCTTAAAACATGCACGTGATCTTTTCGGGAAGGTTTGCCGAACCTACCGAAACTCTCCGGGTGGTATAAACAGAACAGAACTACCGCATGCAAAACGAATCTTCGTCAGCAACCCGTGCTGCCTTCAAGAAACCTCCGATTGCACCCCTAGGCGGTGGTGATGATGACGATAGTGTTGCTGGTACAATTAGATTAGAGTATCAATGAATCTTAGCATAACGAAATGAGGTGAAAGTGAGAGAAGCGAAGGAACAAAACATCCCAGAACACCTTCACGTGATCTCCAGAAAACCGGCAGAGTTTGCTGTGAGCTGTAGTTAGGAAAAATGTGTGCGCTAGCTGTTTCGTATCTCGCAACAGCAACAGTTTTTCTGCCTTCCATCCAAAACGGGCGGCGTCCGTGTGAGTTAAATATTTTCGAGTGCTTTCAGAAACCGGCACTGCTTACATCAAGCAGCAGTTGCGTAGTTCTCGCGGTGCTTCTCGCATCTCCCTTCAATCCGCCCAAAATCCCAGCATCCCCATCCGACCGGGGCAGTGGTTTGTCTGCAGTTTTTCAAACCCGATTGCAAAAGCGATATGCCATTTGCATCATGTTTGCTCTTGACTCTTTCTGGGGGTGGGGATGTAAAAGCGAACGAACCAAATGACAACGGACACACGGAAAGCGGGAAAGCGCTGCTAAGATTCAACAGATGATTTTTGTAAGTGTTTCTGAAGTGGTGTGCCTCGGCTGTGTTCGTCCGATGGAAAATGTTTTCTCCCCGAGGGGTGAGATGAGGGGCGACAACGAGGGTTCTAGCGACGGCGAGTTAACGAGTGTGTAGACAAAAGAGGGGTTTTTAAATTGTTGGAAAATTGGTTACGTCGATATCTGAACGAAATTCCATCACGCTTGTGTACATATCGTTTGGAATGCATAACGATGTTTTCCTTAGTGAGATCGATCCTGTCTGTGTGTACCGATGTTGATAAAGATGTGGTAGATGATTCCACTAGAAAATGTCAAACATTAAATATTAAATTGGTTTGGTTAGGGAAACTGTTCCAAATTCAATTTAGCATCGTAATAGATAACAATATTGCAAATAAAATTGGAATAGATGGATGATTAGATCAAATATTAATCATTTGTTTATGTATCACAACTTTGAATCAATTTTTTCAGCTTATTATAATATATGACTAGAAACTCTACACTGTTTCAAAATAAGCTTCAAAATAAATATTTTCCTATGCATCTGTTTCGAAATTTGAAGATTTAAGCAGCTTAAATTAGTGGTCAAATATTCATTTAAATTTATTTTAAGTTGAAAACTTAAATACAAGAGTAAAAGATTTTCATTAATTTCTGAATATCTTCATATGGTGTTCCAGGTTAATTATGGGTGACATATTAACCAGACTTACCAAATATTCCTCCAAATACATTTTATTCTATTCAACTGATAAAACTTGAACAAAGCTTTAATGTAGCAACAATGAAGTAACAATTTCGTATCACATTTTTAAACAAATAAGCATTGAAACTTGAAATTCCATGAACAATATTATGACCGTATTTAAGCTAATGATATTGTTGATCAAGTAACAATCCTCTAAAATCCAGACTTCTTCCAATTAATTTATATGATTAACGAGATAAATTTAATTATAATTGTTCGTCTTACTTCTCAAGGTACAGAATGTTCCAGTTTATGTGGTGAAGCAATCAAATGAAATCCCTTGCGTGGTATTAATATTTTTTTTAAAAATATTTTCCTAAATTTCCTTTTTACTGGTTTCGACAACATTAAATAATCAGCATTAATCAGCTTAAACACGATTGAATATATAAAACAATATCTTTAAAACATATATAATTTTCTTAAAAAAGGACAATCATGTCACCTTTACTAATTAACAATCGTTATTATTATGTCAGTTCCATGACACACACACACACGGTGAAAAATAAATTGCTTCCCACACGCCAACCCTTGAAACGCAAGGTGTCGTACCACGAAAATCTTCCCACAGCATTTCCAGAGAATACAGCACCATGCACAACATTTAATTCAAAGAAC
This sequence comes from Anopheles maculatus, assembly GCA_002091835.1. Taxonomy (NCBI): domain Eukaryota; kingdom Metazoa; phylum Arthropoda; class Insecta; order Diptera; family Culicidae; genus Anopheles; species Anopheles maculatus. The sequence goes on from KZ061821.1 coordinate 251,414, forward strand.
AATAGTGCCTCAGTGTACGCCAAACCACCAGAGCAACAGAAGAGAAGCGACCAAAAAAAAAAACCAACGACAAATGCCTGCGGCCACACCACACAGCCACAGGAATGCACCGCCCGTTTGTTTCGTGCATTGCTGCACATTCCGTGCAGCACTTACCGATGGAAAATGCTGCCTCCAGACTCCAGACGCGGCATTTTGCGGTACAGCGAGAACGTTCACAAAATCGAAAAAAAAACTCCCCCACGGAAATCCACCCCGAAAGCAACCGCTTGATTCGAGTGCAGTGCGTACGACTTTGTGGTTAGGGTGGAAAAGAAGCGGCAAAAGAAGAAAAAGCCACCGGAGCAGGATGTCGAAAGGACATGCTGCCGCCGCTGCTGCTGCACCACAAACAAAGGCATGTCGATGGAAAGGACGGCGAGAGTTATGCGAAAGGGAAGATTGGCCAGAAAGCGGCAGCAGCAGCAACATACCTCTAACCATAAAGTAAGGATGCAGCGGCATGTGGAGCGGGCTGCGAATGTGGGAATGGGAGAGCGCGAGCTGGGCTGGAAATGCTGGGAAAAGCGCGTTGAAATTAGATTAAAAACCAAATGTTACGTCTGTTTGTGACATGTTTTTATAATTCCATTTTTTCCCGCCATTTCCTTTGCCTCCCTTTTTTCCTACCCTCTTAGTCGGTGTGTGTGTGTGTGAGGTCTTCTTCGGTGCGCCTTGCGCGTGCAGCACAGCATAGTTTGCGGGTTTCTTTTTTCGAGCTCGCGCGTTTGGCCACACGCGATTGGATTCACCCTCGTTCAAACATCGTGTCTGCCCGGGTGTCGGTGTCATCCCTCTGTTGTTTGTTGAGCGGCGAAGAGCGGGATGAAGGGAAGAAGGGGAAAAGATTATGCTTACCCCCTCCCTATAATCCACCCACCACACCCGACTGCAGACTCGCGAATGAAATCAACCGCGGTATTTAACAATCATGTTGGCAGCGTGAGGACATTTCTGTGCGGCAGATTGTGTGTTTGCTTCCTTTTTTTTTTGCCCCAGCGTTTTCGGTGCTTTGTACATCAACGGTGGCATTTTTATTTTGCCTCGGCGCTGCTGATGGTTTTGATGGGTATTTCGGAGAAACAGATCGTACTAAATATGTTACGTCCGTCCGGTGGTAACCCCATTCGACCCGGCGAACTGCCGGAAGAAAACGTTGATTTTTCCACGGAGGGGGGGGGGGGGGGGGGGGCGGGTAAAGC
>KZ061821.1:252944-271745 GCA_002091835.1 Anopheles maculatus
GGGGGAGGGGTGGTTCGCGATAAAGCCCGGAAAAATGGCACGGCATGGCAAATGACAGTTGCTTTCGGGGTGGTAGGTAAGCTTTCCGTGCTCGAAGGAAACAACAGTGCGACAGTGCACAGTGAGCGTTAGGTGCAACGGGGACTCGAAAACATCATACTCGTGTTATGCTTGAGGATTAGGGGATATTGGAGTTTATCATAAAAAAAAAGGTAGAAACATCGGAGACTTTCTTTTATAAATCAATCCAGATACTGGCAGAAAAGCTTATGACATAGACGTTTGGGTGGATCATAGCATAGACAAACGAAACAGATGCTTGAGTCCCTTAGCTTTCGAGGGGCAAATCGACATCGGCGGATCTACCTCTAGGTAATCCGTTAGTCATGAGAGTTTAGAGGTCTCTGAGCTCAATGAGCACCGCCAACGAAGTCTTTGCTTGATCCGATGGATTCCCCAAACATCCTTTCTGCATAGACAGCAATAGTTTGAAGCTCTCTAATGGGTCTTACATACTCTCCTCGAGAGATTAACTAGGCGATAACCTGAAAGATAGTGGAGCCTATCGTGACTCTGTGTGATGTACAGATCCAATTCTTTCAAAGTCACTAAAAGCTTCGCCTCAACACCAACAACAACTTAAACTTAGATATTACGATACCCTCAATGGTGTTGGCTACTGACCTAAGAATACTTCTATACACAAAATCATCTTTTCTGTCTAACGAAGCTGACACTACAAAGGGTCTTGTTTAGCGCGCAGTATACACGCATCTGACGCATGTACTCAGACCAGCACTGACGAACCTATCTTAGCTGCGTTCGAGCGGTAAATGTTTAGAAGGATTTTCGGAAAAAAAAACTCATTTTGCTCGTGAAATTGACCCGCCAGATCCCAGAAGGACTCGGATTACGCTAGACTCCAAAAAGGGAACCGGTAATCGCTCGTCCCCGTCCAGATCACCTCTCCGTACGCAGGGCTTACTATCCAGATAAAGGTAAAATGAAGTCAAGGAAAGTTAGTAACAGCAGGCCAACAGCTCTCAAGATGGTAAAGCCAGAGAAGGTGAAGACTTCAGAGGACTTGTCGTGAGAATGACACCATGACAATCCAAGACTATTTATGCCTTCCAAATAGACAAAAGGGGCGTGATAGGGGCCACAACTTCGATGATTCGGCTTCGGCTATTGATGGACAGACAACGATCTTCCTGACTTTTTTGCGGTTGCCGTAAGCCTCTCATTGTGTCATGTCATTTTAGATATAAAGTTCCGGCAATAATTTTTTTAACATTTGATTTTATAGCTCATTGTACAAGACTAGCTCAAACGCAGTGATATTGAGAAAGATATCTTAACTCATGAACAATAAATCTTTTTTTTTACCGTCATGTGCTATTCATTGCCCACTGTGCAGTGACAGCAAAACAAGGAAATATGCACACAAAAAAAAATGACGGTATGGCAATGACGGACTTCAGTTGGAAAAGCGGTACCGGTGCAATGACAATGATAGCTGTACTCTTCCCTTTTTCGGATTGGGTTTGTTTCTCTTACCTTAGCTGTAGATTCCGTTTTTCGTGTTTCAATTTGTCCCCAGCCCAGCCAGGAAAGGATAAACCCGTAACTGATGGCCCATCCCTCCCAAAGGTACTCCTTGCAAACATCAAACAAGGGACACCTTACATTTATGATTTTCATACAAAACCGGTTCCGAAAAACACGCAGAAAAAAGTGACAACCAGATGGGTGCACTCGAGACCGCATCCGGACGCACGCAAAATCAATCACGACCACCAGTACCGTCCGCAAAAAAATCAAATACCGTCCAAACGTTCCGGCGCAACCGACGCGAGAAGTAAAACTTTTTAATTTACGATCAATATTTATGACGAACGCACGTTTAGTTTAGAAGGGCACACAAAAAGGCGGGCGGGTTCGGACGCGGATACGCACATACCACACGCGTCCTGAACAATCATCCTCCCCTAGGCCATCTTGTACCGGTTAGGTCGGGGAAAGGATACGGCTGTGTGACAAAACCATAGAATCAATCTGTGCGACATAAAACCGTCGATCGAAAAACATAAACGGACACCTTTTGCCTCAGTTCCTTCGCTCGTTTCGCACTTCCAATTCCTGCCCTGGTAGGTGGACACGATGTTTTGTCTTGCCTTTGTCTTGTTTTTGTTTTGTTTTGCTTGTTTTACGATGAATGGTTATGTTTCGGACTTTATGTGGTCCATTAGCTTCGGTTCGGTTTTGGTATCTCCCAATATCAATCGAATGCATCCCTTTTGCCATTCCCATTCCCTGGCTGGTGTTAGCTTTTCTTTTTCCCGTGTGTGTGTTGTGCTATTTTACGGACATTCCATGGGACGGTGGCAATACATGTCCACGATTGCGGGCGTTTCGGGATGGAGCAAACATAACGTTTTGGCTCGCTGTGTGTGTGTCTGTTGTTGTGGAAAACCGCAAATATTCGTCGAAGTGGTTACGAACGAAACCGGATTGTGTGGAAGGGAAAAAAAAGGATTGTGTGGAAGAGGAGGGGAGGGGAGGGGGGGGTGGTTGGCGGGCAGGCGGTTGCAAATTGCATGTGGAAAAAAAAATGAATTGGAAAATCGCCCTCCCGACACGAAAGATGGTGGCACGTGCAGCAAATTACCATCAAGACCGGGTGACGGTGTTTTTTCGGTGGGAATTTTTCCAACCAAGAATTTGAAATTATTCCCCCTTTGCTCGATGTTTGAGTACAAATGATTGGAAAAATTATACGTCATGTTACAATAGGTTCAAACTTTGTGAACAGTATTTTATAAAAAAAATTCTAATTATATACTTCAGAAGAATTAGAGGGCAACTACTTCATATTGCTTTACTTCATATTATTTTTATTTGTTACGCTTCCTTCTGTTTGTTTGATGTTTGCACTTCTGCAATTTTTCATGATTTTACTTGAACTTGTTTTTATATTTTTTTATTATTGTTTAAATAATCGTCCATGCTACTGCCACCTAGCATCGAAGACACACGAAAGGCCATCCGTCGGCTCAAGAACAACAAGGCACCAGGTACCGACGGAATAGTAGCCGAGCTGATCAAAAACGGAGGTGCAGCACTCGAACAGGAAGTTCATCAAATCATTGCTGAGGTATGGGATAGCGAATCGATGCCTTGTGACTGGAATCTCGACATCATCTACCCCATATACAAGAAGGGAGATCGGCTAGAGTGCAGCAACTACAGCGGTATTACGGTGTTGAATACCGCCTACAAGATTCTCTCCCTAGTTATACAAGACAGACTTGTCCCATTCGTTGAAGAGATAGTTGGAAACTATCAAAGAGGATTCCGAAGCGGAAAATCAACCACTGACCAGATATTCACCATGCGGCAAATCTTGGAGAAGATGGCGGAGCAGCAGCTACACTCCTACCATCTCTTCATTGATTTTAAAGCCGCATACGATAGCATAGCCAGGGTAAAACTATACGACGCAATGAGCTCATTTGGAATCCCGGCCAAGCTTACCAGGCTTGTACGTATGACGATGACCAACATCACATGCCAGGTGAAGGTGGATGGAAAACTCTCAGGGCCCTTTGCTACCACCAAGGGTCTGCGCCAGGGAGACGGGCTTGCTTGCCTCCTATTCAATCCGGCACTAGAGAGGGCCATCCGAGACTCGGAGGTGGAAACTTCGGGGACCATCTTCTATAAGTCACTCCAGATCTTGGCATACGCTGATGACATAGACATCATTGGTTTGAGGCTCTCCTATGTAGCAGAAGCTTACCGGCGAGCATGCGGCACTGAACCTCGGGTTGGAGATCAACGTGACAAAAACCAAAATGATGGTGGCACCACCAGCGGCCCTGCTAACAAAGATTGATTTACGCAGGGGTGATGTACAGATAGGTGATCGCACCTTTGAAGTCGTCCAAAACTTCATCTATCTGCGGTGAAAAGTCAGCACCCCGGCTGCCAACCGATCATACTACAGCCTGAAGAAACTTCTCCACTCAAAATACCTGTCGCGACGGACGAAGCTGGGACTGTACAAAACCTTTATAGTCCCAGTACTCACATACGCCTCTGAGACATGGACTCTGTCCAAAACTGACGAAACCCTCTTAGCCGCGTTCGAGAGGAAGATGCTCAGAAGGATCTTTGGTCCCGTATGTGTGGAAGGACAATGGAAGAGCCGCTACAATGACGAGCTCTATGAGCTGTACGGTGATCTTACCATCGTGCAGCGAATTAGGCTCGCCAGGCTCCGGTGGGCTGGTCATGTCATGAGAATGGCACCGGACGACCCAGCCCGTAAAGTCCTTTTAGGCCGTCCACATGGACAGAAGAGGCGTAGTAGGCCCAAACTGAGATGGAGTGATGGCGTTGATGCGTCCGCCAGGACGGCCGGGAATATTGATTGGCAGACGACGGCGCTAGACCGTGAGCGATATCGAGGATTGTTGCAGCAGGCCAAGACCGCGAAGCGGTTGTAGCGCCTGATAAGTAAGTTAAATAATCGTGCAGTATTTTAAATTCTTTAATATTTTGCATCAAAATCAAGTCTCTTATTTGCTCTTTTGCTTGAATAATATGATTCTTTACATAAGAAGATTTCGTTATACTTTTGAATTGTGTAATATTTTCATTTAATAGAAAAATTGAAATTAATCCATTCCTTTGCCTAAAACCGTTTACTAATTTGTCTAAAAACAACGGATAGTACTTAGTTTAAATTCACCACAAACAGTTCTACATTCTAAAAATTACAAAAATGATCAAATTTGGATACAAAAAATCCTTACAAAATTAGTGCAATTTACAATGCAGAATTATAATGCATAGAAAATGATTTTATTTAATTAAATAAGCTTTTGATATAAACATCAAGTCTCCACAAAAACATTGAAAAATGTCTGAATATGACATTAAAAATTATTTTAGATCATAATTTATTAGTAGTTTAGCACGTTAATAACAACTTTATGTCCGTATCTAAGTTGGTTTGTAAGCAAATATTTCAGTTACTCATTATTCCTTAGTAAGCAGTTTAGTTTTTTCTTTATTCACCTATTTTTCGAACATACAGTTTTTGTTATACACCGTTTCTTTTTATTCAAATTATTACTCACAATCTTTGTTCTAAATAAAATATTAATATTTATTGTTTTAGAAATATTTCTGAGCTGTTACTGCACTATGTTAGTAACATATGTTATCAACACCAAAAACTAACTCTGAAAAAGCTTTCGAAATTAACAATAGTTTATCAATCCCTTCTAGATTTACACAGTTTTGTTTTTCAATATTTAATAAGAATAACCAAAACAATGTAACAAAACCATTTTCCCACCGATTGTAAACCCTTATTTAGTTGAAATTTCATCATCACCCACCAACCACCATGAACGGTCCCTGGATCAATGCTGGATCACGTTTTGAGGGATACGTTTCGTAACGTTAGATTGTGCTGCAAACAAACGGCAAGATATCGTTCATGCTGGCTTCAGTGTCGCTTTCACTCTCTGTACCAGCCACCACACACACACACACAGCCACACACGCGCACACGACCGATGCGAAAGGTCGTGTGATAATTTATTCCATGCCCGGAGGTTTTGCCCATAGCAGCAACGGCACAGCCAAACCCGAATGTGATCGCGACGCACCGAGCCGGATGCTGGTCCACCAGCGGGCACCATGGGCACCATCGAAACCATCATGCTCCAAACCAATTACGGCGGAATGCTTCCATCATTTAAAACCAATCAACGCCCGCGTTCCGTGGCGTGGCCACATTTTAACTGGCGTGTACTAAGCCGACAGCAAAACCGGCGCATTCGGTGCGAGCGGGCACATCTTCTTTTGTTTGTTCCGTACGTGCACCGTACGTCAGTGGGAGCGAAATTCCAAAAATCGCTGCACTTACGGTTTTTGAACGGTGGTGTTTAAAACACCACAAAACAAGTGGAATGAATAACCGAACGCACGCGCCTGGTTACGAATGGTTCGATTCCTGCCACTTGATGCTGTCCAGAACCGATCCGGCCGATCGGCATGCTGAAAGACGGATAAAAGCGCGTACCAGCGTACCAGCGTTTTGGAGAGCGCTCTGGTCGACCGGATCGACCGGAAAGCCAAGAGTAATGCGGGCACTACCAGCAAACAGACAGCCTGTCAGTGCGGCTGGGGAATACATATTAAATCTTCGTTATTCACGCCATGGTGAAAATAAAAACGCGCGTCTTGCGAACAAGACTTGTACTGTATCGCACGAAGTTATGGGAGAGTGTTATTAAAACTGCGCTGGTTATAAGTTTGAAACACCATCAACACCATGATCAAACATAAAACAACGCACCTCCAAAAATATCACTCACCTTGGCTAGACAAAACCCCCCACAAATACCCGAGACGCGTCGTGACACAAACAAACAGCCGCTCAACCGGTTACGCACTATCAATGAGGTAGCATTCTTCATTTCCAAACACTTAACACTTGCAACCTTCCGACGCCGCTCGCCGGAGATCCCGTGCCAAGTGTGCCAGCCCAGCTGAACGAACAGCTTCGTCAACATACGACACGCAGCTGAGCAAACGAAGCGCTACTCGGCGTCGCCGAACAGTGCCAACAAGTACACGTACCTGCGTAATGACATCTTGCTAGATGTACTAACGACACACGTCACTTCATGTACACGCGGGAAAATAAGTGATAAATATTGTTGGAATTTCCTGAAGTTCTATCGCATGGTAGAGGAGGAAATCAAAGAGGAAGGTAGGATTCCGCTTAAGCAAAGTAACGTTTTATGAAGAGCAGAATATGTCTATGATTCATGGAAATCGTTGACAATTTTTGTGTCGGATAACAAACGTAGTATAAATGTCAAGTGTGTTGCCATGTACTACTAAGAAGGGAACGTACAAAGTTTCTATTTCCTTGAGTACTACTAAGATAAGCCAGTGTCATCTACAAATTCTTCTCAATTTATTAGATTCGATCAAATATATCTAGGCATCTATGTTAACATAATATAACTTTGGAATATGAAGCCTTTTTTGTCTACTATAAGTTGACGAAGGCCTAGCTAACGATATAGTAACCCCTGTAACGCATGTAAACGTTACATAAAGCTCTGGAAGATATGTACGCCTTGAAACATGACGTTTAAAGCATTAATTGCACCGTAAATAAGATGAACCTATTATATTATAGGACACAACTTTTATAAAAGAAAACACAAATCGAATTAGTTGTTGATCGTGATGTACCTAGCTACATCTTAACCCTTGTAGCGTTTAACTCTGATAATATAATTCATCCTATTTCTAAGATATTTGCAAAAACTAACCTAAACACTGACCTTTTAATCTGAATAAAGAAAATATCAAAACTAGACTAGTAAGTAAGTTTAGAGATCTTCTCCTCCCGGCCTAGTCAATTTCGTAAATATGGAAGGACAGTGCAGGAGATGCTTTAACGAAGACCTTATTACGACAAGGCTCAGATACGCAAGGCTCCACTGCACTGTTGGTAAGAAATAACACAGGACGATATGAAAAATTGTCTTGCTTTAATAGAACAAATCCAATAAATTAAGGACGTTAGCTCTCAGAATTCTGAGACATTCCATCTACTCCGAAGACAAGATATGATCTAAAGATATCTAGAGATGAACTAAAACCATCCCAAAGCATTACTGCCTTAATAGCAACTTAATTACAAACATGTATACTAAATGTATACTCATGTCGCTGTGCACCACCAGCGTTCCTAGCAGTTACACATGATTGAAGAAAACATATGCAACGCTCCACATTGCGGAACTAAGTCAATTAGCATGCTGTGCTGAGGGAAAACCACCCGTTCCCCGGGTACCGGTATCCGACATCGACCTCGGCTGTGTATTTTCAAGAAAAAACAGACGCACTAAAATATTTTCAATGGAATACACCACACTGGACCGGTTGCGGACACAAACCAGACCCACCAACCATCGCAATGCTTGGCAGCGAACGATCCGGCCGGGTCTGGGCATTGTGGCGAATACTGCGTTGGACGAATGGACGGATAGCAGACACCTTTTGTGGTAAAGGGATTCTTCATTTGGCGCTCATTACCACACACACACACACACACCCATCGGAATGCGTGAGTAGCAAGTCAGCATGAGATCTCGAGATCTCTTTCGAGAATCGACGCCCAGCACTGTTTACCTTTCGCAGGTGATCCACACCGGAGCTATAAATCATTTCCCAATCTACTGCGTGAGCGGAAGCGCGGAATCACGATGGAAACACACGTTCATACACACCTCTATTGTGACGAAAGATGGGCCGTAACGGTGATACAATCCAGAGCGGTGTATTCTAATTGATTCGCTCAACCGGGACCGGGGCTTACGCGCGTCACGCATATCGGCAGGGCCGTTCAGGGCTTATCTGGCTGTTCGGCCGAGTTCTTTCCCATATCTGCCAAACGTTTGGAACATTTCAAGTGCTACCAACCTTCCCGCTGGCCACTACCCTTCCTGCCACGGCACACTGCTGCTCGCTCGGGCAGACTCGGGCTAATGATGCACACCGAACGCTTGAGAAGGCACAGCCGTCTGACCTCGCCAGACGCGTCCTGGCCGAAGCGGTGGAAGAATTTGATCGGAACCAGTGGGTTCCCTGTTTGTGTGAGACATTTGCGCTATTACCTGAAAATAGAACGAAGAAACGAAACATACGGTCAGTAGGGACTAAGTCATCAGCGGTCGCACTACGCGTCCGCGCACGGAGCGTGTCACTTTCGGAGCAAGTTTGAAATACTTCTTCACGTCGCTCAAAACAACACGGTGGTAATGATTTTGGTTTTGTCTCCTTGCTTTTGCGTCTCCGTCGAGAACACTCGACAAACGAAACATCTTGCTGTGAGTGACGGGAAGCCGGGTACGATCATTACAAGTACCACCCGGGCTGTGTGCTTTTCCGTACGGCAGCACCGGCTGGTTGCGTTCTGGAGCGGTGACAAAAACAAAGTAGTTATTGCAGGAGTAACAGGCACGCACACAACGAGCTGCCTGTGATCGGTTGGCAGTTTTCGGCTTAATTAAGATCGCTCGGTGTGGCAAACGATCGGCCGACCTTGGTACCGGCGTAATGGGTTCAGCTTTGAGGCTCGCCACATTTGTCACTTTGTGCGTCATGGCATGTGTGATGCGATGCTTCTGGTGTGCAAGATGTGCCTTTGGAAAAGTGCAGAGGATAGTCTTGGGTATTTTAATGTTCAAAATGATAATTTATTTAGTGAATATATTGCAAAAAAATCCAAATTTGTGTTTTAAGGGTCATTACAGATTAAAAATGAAGAAATTATAAGAAGATTTGCATAACTTTAGGCGTTTTTGGTATAAACGAAACTATGCTCGGTGTGATAAATTGTTAATTTTGCTTAGATTGTTTTACTCAAAATTTAATGAAATCAACTACTTTTGTAATATTTTAAATTAATGTTTTTTCTTCTATTATATCACCAGGACTTTTATGAATTTAAACCAAACTGTGTTTTGTACACTCTTTGTCTGTATTTTATTTAATGTTTTGTGAATCAAATGATTAATTATTCAACTGTATATACAATCAAATAAATTATTACTTTCACATTTGTTTTCTCTCACAACATTTTGAATAATTGTTTGTTAAAATTGTTGAAATGTTAAGTTGTTAAAATGAAGTATCTCATTACTTAAATACATTTCAGACATTTCGATATAAAAAAAATTCTTTCCAAAGATCTAACGAATAAAAAAGTAAGTATATTGTACTTATTGCAATTCTATATTAAACATAAAAACTTTTTTTTTCGTTATTCAAAAAACGGGTGAATTGAACAAGCATTCTTGTTAACAATTAATATCGTGATTTTATTTTATATTTTTTTTGTTTTGTGATTTAGCCAATTATTTATTTTATTTATTATTTTCTCTCTTTTACATATTATTCTCCTAATATTTCTGTTAAGTATGTAAACAGTTTCGAATTTTATTTCGAATCAGATTTATTAACACTTCTCTTTGGTTTTTACTTTCATTTTCATCTGTTCTTTTGTTTCATATTTCCTTCGCTATTCTCTTTTATCTAATTATGATAGCTTTCGTTGTGTTTTCCAAATTTAATTACAAAATGTTTGTTACTATAGTTTCTTATAGTTCGTTCGATATCTGTCATTGATTTTAAGAATATTTTTTGTGGGTAATTTTATTCATCAAGTGTGGTCACTGTCTCAGGTAAAAAGCTTCTCGAAGCTTCTGTTTTCCTCCACCAACATCACCATTGCCCATCAATAATTCCACCAAAATGGATGCCATATCTCTTCCGGCAAAGGCTTAAACCATTTGCCACCACTTCGCACCCAACGTTAAGCCGCACCCAACGCGCTCCAGCAAAACCTTCGTAGCAAAGCCAATCGAGTTTAATGGTGATTTTATTTATTCATGAAAATCGGTACAAATAACCGCACTTTTTTCTCACTCTTTCTTTCTCCTTTTCGCTCTTCACCCCATACGCATCCACATTGCCACACTTTCTGTGCCGGCACAAGCAAGCGACAACAGATATCCCACCGGGAAGCCTATCTTTATCCGCGGGTCTGGCGGCATCATTGCGCACCAAATTCCGGTGCGTTTTGTTTTTCCAGCTCTCCGGCAAGACAACACAAACACACGCGCGTGCACGAAGAAGCGGCACGGCGGAAAAGTACGCGCATTCTCCAGCTGGAGCAGCTGTTGCTGCCATTTTTTGGCAATATTCGTCGGGAGAGTGGGGATCAAGACAATATTTATATTGGCACACGGGGTGCCATCCGGGCACCGAAATACACTTTACGCGCGCTGCTTCTGCAATGGGTCTGCCTCACAGTGTGCCTTTCATGAACACAGTCGCAAAACAAAAAAAAAACAAAACGAAAAAAAAAAACATAAAGTGTTACACAAATGTTTGGGGCAAGTGTCACCATACGGCGGTCTTTCTGTGGTTACCCACAGCCCAGGACGAAAGATGACGAAGTGGTCCTTCGACAGGGTTGCACGTGGTACACGGGTTCGGGTGGCGTTTTTTGTTACGTTCCGTGGGTCGATGTCGCAATATTCCCAAAATTCTAGCGATTAATTTGATTTATTGGCAATCCAAAGCATTATCCCACACTGGTCCCATTTCGTACCGGTTACAGCGCGTGCAGCTGAGATCGGATATTTAGTGTTTCCCCCTTTGTGCCGTGGTGGATAGATATGCGATTTGGATGCGAAAATCCCACCGAAAGAGCACAGGTGCGGTTGGAAAAATGAGGGTTTCTCGTGTACGGGGAAAAAAAATACGGATTTCCGAAAGCAACATGATTTGAATGATGTGGCATTTCAATCCGGACTGTGCGGATTCTTAAAAGTTTCTGCATGCAGACACACACACGCAGAAAGCTCCCCATTCAGCCGCATGCAAATTAATACACCCAATCGGCAGCGAGGCGTTCACCGGTTCACCGGTGAGAATCGCACCGCTGGCTTGCGCGAAACCAATATTTGTCCAGCGTTCGATTTCAGACAGCGTCGATACTAAAACTCCCGCTCACCGAGAGCAGCCACGAACGAGCAGTCGAAAAATCCATTATCTATGTTTTTCCACCCTCCACCCAACACCAGAAACCCCCTTCCCGCATATAGCACAAAAAGGCCGACCAATGCTTCTAATTGTTATTATAATAATAATTAATAATTAATGAAATTTATGCGCAGCACTCTCATTCGCTCATTCCCTCTGGCACCGGGCACGCGTGTGAGCATTTGGCTGGCAAACATCGGTGCAACACGATGGGACAGGTTGGAGAAGGAGAGGGAAAGAGTGGGGGACCGGATCGGATAAAGGTAATGTGGCGAAGGGCGCACTTAAAATTGAGGCTAATCAAGCGATCTGCCTACGGGAAGGGTGTTCAATCCGGTGCGTCTGTGTGTTATGATAAACAATCGGGAGCCGGAGCGCGAACGGATAATGGGGTTTTTGCGCAACAGTGGATCATATTTTTGCAATCATTTCGTATTTGAAAAGATGGTTATGTACGCTTGCAAAGAACGTGGAGTATTAAATTATCGAAGTATTAATTTGATTTTCAGTTTTAAAAGCTAATCGGAATCAATCAATGATGATATAAACACAATTTGTGGGAAAAAGTTACAGTGCATATCATAACTATAGGGGCAATAATATTTTGAATGCCAACAGAACATGTAAAAGAAAGTATTTTCTTAAATTCGAGACGCAAATGGTTAATTAAATCTCTGTCCTCGAGAGTGTCTATTACTAATAGTTTCCCAAAATTTGCAAGGAAATTAATAAAATAATAATTTGTAAACGTGCTCTACGATGACCTTAGCTAATTTTATAAATGCGTTTTTTAACGCTTTGCGGTTGATATTTTAGAAATATTAGCAACAAATTTTGATGAAATTATAACGATAAAATAGTAGATATCATTTCGATGTGCATTTCACTCAGATTTATAGCCTTTTGGTGGCAATTCTTTAAATTTATGGCTTACTTGTTCTGACAAAAATATTCAAAATGTTTAGCCGAGTCTACACCAAGAGTAAACTTTAGCGTAAATCTAAATTTTGACAGAAAAATCTGTCAAAAAGTTTACGCTTCGTTTATCGGGGGTGCGTAAATTGAAAATATCAAAATCAAACTAATTCATTATTATAGACCTACATTTTAAAATTGATCCAATGTTGATGGATATACCGATTACATCTTCATTTTCTGAAAATTTGATCCGTCAAAAGTTTACGCTTCGAGTTTGTAGCTCTCGAAGCTACAAACTTTTTGACGTAACTTTTGTACCTTCCCATCCAAATCAAGCGTAAACTTTTTCAGTTTACGCTTGGTGTATCCCCGGCTTTTGGCGCGTTTAGCGTACCACCTGTCAAAACGGTATGTCAGTTGTCAAACGCTTAGGACTGAGTTTGCCTATTTAGTTTAAACACCTGTCAGTTTAAACACTTTCTTAGGAGTCCTCTAAAAAACTACCTAAAAGAAAGCTTTTTACAGCTCCCTTATTAAAGCTGTCAAAAATCTTCTTTTGAGCAGTTAATTAGAGGGCCTACTGTGACTGCTCGACTGTTTGACAGAAGGTGGCTTAAAATTTTCAGATTTCCTAGTTTAAGTTATCATAGACACAAATAAGTGGTTCACATCGATTTTCCTTCTCCATATCTATCGAGTAAAATTAATTTTTATTGTAGTTTTACTACAATGAAGAAATGATGTATCAAATAAAGGAACATTGCAACACTGTCTTTAAGATACTTAAAAACTGTTGAGCGTCGTTTTTGTAAATCGTTTAACAATAAATAATTTTTATCTTTTAATAAATTAATAAATTATCATATAATTACGCTATGCACTGTATGGTATATACTGGAACGAATACTTTTTTGTTAACAAGCGAATGGAATTATTTCTATCCAACATTGATATTACTACTACCCCAATCGGTTCTGTATTGTTTCAACTCGATCATCGACTTGGTGCGGAAACCCTCGGCCAATACCAACCCCACCAACCCACCCGGTCTGAGATTAAGATGTTTGAGTTCAAAAATTGGAAAACATCCATCGCAAACGGTTACGGCCGATGGTTGAAGAAATGTCGGAATGCATCTGCCGTGCACGTGTGCGAAATGTCCGAAACTACTGTGCATAACACTACGCCGAACGGTTTCGTCCTAAATCATCGCTTTGCCCACTCCACCCGGTATGTGGGTGGGCCCCCGTAATGGTAGACGTCGTCGGAAGCAACAAAACACGAGCGAGAGCGAAATAGAGAGCGAGAATACAGAAATCGAAAACAGCAGCAACAGCAAGAACAGCTCCCAAGACGAACGCAAAAACCTGGGAGCGACACAATCCAGTCGAAGTTGTGCTAAGCGGCGAGTTTTTCCATTTGCGAGAAAACAGACCCCTCAACCGATCGGGAAAGGGGAAAACCGAGACGGAAACCCCGTGGAAAGCACTGTCCAGGGTAAATATAGTCTGGTGTGAACGCAGAGCCTTTGCCACATCTGTGCACAATGTGTTCCGGTTTTCGTCTGTTCGACCAATCCACACACAGACACACACCCCAGAACGCTCCCATTTTCTCTTCTCCTGAGGCTGCTGGGAAAGGGGGACACTTTCCTTCACGCTCCTTCCCGGCCAGGGACCGAGCCACAGTTTTCCTTCCGCAGCCGGGTAAAACGATGAAGGAACATGAAGGATATCGATATCGAACAAATGTTGTGCAGTAATATTCGGTTCTGCTATTCGGTTTCTTTCGTTTGTGTGTGAGGGCATTTTATATTTTGACTGTTTTTTTCTTCTTTTCATTCCAAGCACAGTTTTCCACATGACACACAGCTGCCGACCAGCAGTAAATTGTGGCACCGCTGTGTGTGTGTGTGTTACGAGAGCAAAAACCCGCCACGACAAATCTCGCCCGCCCGATACGTCATGGCATTTTCCAGCGTATTTGAATTTTCTCGCATTGTTAGATGGGACAAGTAGTTCTTCTACGTTAATTATAGAGTATGTAGAGCTAGTGGAAGCTACTGAGCTACAATTGAATATGTTTTTGAAGTAATTTCATGTGAAAAACATTCACCAAATGGCATCAAATTAAGTTTGCAATAAAAATAATAAATCTGCTGTAAAGCTCTTATACACTTAAAGAGGAAATTTTTTACATCAATTATTTTTGGTGAGAAGCAATGAGAGAAACAGAGAGTGAGTTTAAAAACCTCTTATTGCAAGGAAACTATTACTTAACCAGCAATATAAATTCTACCCTCCATAAACGTTACAAATCTGCTATAAAACCTCAAGTATCTTTTACGAGCGAAACATTTAGGGCCCTCTACCCTACGATCGGAAAAAATCAAGTGTTTTCCTCTTGGCAAACAAACTCTTTCAGCTCAATTGATACCCGAAGCCGCACTGTAACAGCTTCGATGCGTGAATGAAAATTAGAACCTTGACGCATATCTGCCAGCTGCCTTCGGAACAACTTAATTTTGAATTAATTCAAAAACACCATCCACCACACGTCAGCAGCCTTACGAGCCACACTCAACTCGTGCACACGCGCACACACACACACATAACCCATACACACGGCGAAAGTAAAAACACCCAACCTGACCGAACCAGGTGGGAAAAAATGGACTCACGAGCATATGGCCATCACCATCGCCAACGCTGCATGATGAATAAAGTACACTTTTCCATTTTACACCTGTTATTTCCCCCGAAAAGGCTGGACTTAACCAGAGGCCACTTCACACACACACACACACACGTGCACACGGGGAAAAGGGTTTTTGGGGTTTCTCTTCTGCTTCTGCTCTTCTCGCTTCCCACCTTCCCTACTGCAGGTGGCGTAACCTCAGCCCCTTTTCAGGAATTTCGACAAGTTTTACGCAACCCTTCTAGATGCAATCAATTCTCACCGCCAAAACTGACCAAAGCGCCACCAGCCTGTGGCCAAGGAGCTGGTGAAGGGAGATGCGGGTTGGGGATTTGTTTGTTTGATACCACCCGTCTGGGAGGATGTTTGTTGAATAGTTTTTCCGGCCGGGAGAAATTTCTAAGAAAGCAGACTGCACGCGGTGAAAGAGCGCTTGAACTGGGAATCGGTTTTGGAAGGGATTCCAAGCATTTTTCTGCTGTTGCTTTCTACTTTCCAAACACAATTGAGAAAATTTTTTTGTTCAACTTTTCACTCAGCTAAACAACAGTTCAAATGATAACTTTTTTACAATTTATAAAATAATAAATTTATAAGATTTGATAATTTAAAATAATCGCACACGGATCACACTATTAAACATTTAACAAAGAGATGAAAAGTGCAAAACAGAATAAATTTATAATTTTAGAATGGCATCTGGATTGCACTCTGCATAAATAAAACCGTCAATCTAAACATTAGTAATACCAACGAAATAAGAAATACAAATAAATCATACGTAAGGAAGTATATACTAGATGACAAATATAAAGGAATAAATTAAAACAAAATAAACCACTACTAAATAATAGCGAAAACATCAAACAAGGTTCCATGACAGTAAAATCGACGAAAATATAAGAAATCAACAGACAAAAACTCAAACAGTCACATGATTATTTATAAAAGATGCCTAACATAAAAAGAATGTTGGTCTTTGGTTATAAGAATTAAAAAAAACTAGATCAAAGCAGCGTATAGAGAGAACCTTAAAATAAAAGATCTGGAGAAAAAAATAAAAAAGAAATCACGAAAACTATAAACTCATAAATGAAACAAATAAGCATATAAGAAACATAAGAACAAAGCAAGATTTGTAGAAAGAAGAAACCCAATTGATTATTTCTTTGATTACATACTGTCTAAAAGTTTATCTAATTTTTTATATCAAATCCGAGAGCATAGCAAAATGAGAAAACCAAAGACAATCAAGCAGTTGGTAAATTAATGTAATAAAATAAGATAAATTAATCGTCTGAGTATAGAAGTTAATACCAAAAAAAAATGTAAAAGAAAAAAGAAATCAGAACAAAATTAAATTGGAAATAGGAATAAAATGCAATAAAATAATTCAAAAACATATCGCAAAAATAAGTTAAAAGAACCAAAAATATGAGCTAACTCAAGCTTTATAAAATTTTTATTTATTTCTACCAAACATTTTGCAAATATTTTCCTACTCATCTTTATCAAAGCCACAATTTACTAACCAAAGCCACGCATACACCGGCAAACATCTGCTAAACCGATGTAATAAAAGCTAACCCCACAGAAACCGCACTAATGTTCCGCTTGCATTTTTCCTCCAATTTTCCACCGTTAGCCTCCCTTCCCTTTCTCAAAACCACCGTTCCCCCCCATCACGAAAAACAACATGCACTTTCGCACGCCGCATGATAGACTCGAAAAGTATCCGCGCCGCGACAGAACCTTCTGGCGCCAGCAGCAAACCCGTACCCGAAAAACATGTCGCACACGTAGGCTGCTCACAGCCGCCCGGTTTGTGAGCAATATTTATTGTTATTATTTTTATTGCAACAAATTAATAATCGGGCACAATATAACCGACCTAATTAAAAATGCGGATGCACGCGGCATCGGTCACATACCGCGCCACATTTGCGTGGGTCGGTGGTTGGTGTCGCCGAAGCCGACGGTGTGGTGGAAAACGTGTTGAAAATGCCATTAATAAACAGTCGGTACACAAAATCTGTACCGGGCTCTGGCTGGAGGATTGCGCGTGGTGTTGGTCGTCGGCTGTTGTATTGGCAGTCAATATGGATGTTTGCCGTACACAGTGCATGCAGTTCGTGGTTGACAGTGTGTCACAGAACTATTGCTTAGCAAGGTGAAATAATCCTATTACCACTTAACGATTAAACACCACCTCACGACAACTCTTAAGATGACCAAGATTTCCGCTGTTGCAGAAAGATTTCGCTTGAATAATAGCTACAACGCGAATTTTATTATTTCTCAACAAAATAATAAACAAAAAACTGAATAATTTTAAGGCAACACACCTAAGAAAATTTAGCTAAGATCTGAGATTCAGTTTCTCTTTTCACAAAATTGTTTAATTTGTTTTATAGAATATCTCAACAATCTATTGCCAGTTTACATGGATGTTTGCTCTAGACTGTGACTGAAAAATGCTACAAGAAACTGTATCATAATTATGAAAAATATTTTTAAAAAACATTAAAAAGAATTTGCTAAATTAAATGCTAAACTTAAAATCGAAAGCAGAGTTTCTTATTAAATAAAAAAAACTACTACAACTATCGCAATTAAAACCACATTATTTTGATTGTATTTTAATCGCCATTATCCGGCGATATTTACAAAGCAGATTTTATGGTACGATAACCTAACAAAACTAGCAAAAATATTTCCTAGTAAAACACATAATAATATTTGAATAACTAGTATTTAAACCTCACATTAACAACAACCGTATCATCTCTTTGCGTTTCATCTGTTGCAAATTATGTACAAAATTGATAATACTATATAAACAGAATTAAACATTTAAAAACCATTAAATTCTTTTTGTAGAAAGAACATTTAAGTAAAAACGATTTGAAACAAGCTTATTTTTCATCATATAAACTATACTATACATAAAAAGCACGTTTTTCATCTTTGAGATATTGATACACATTTACAAATGAATGCTTATAACTTATTTGTTCAAATAAGAACGTTCTGACATTAATGCTCTTGTGCAAGCCGAACCATACGTTTCAGAAACTTGCTTGAACTCACAAAATTTATATATCTTTTTTTTTTTGTCATTATTTACAAATTTTACCATAATTATACAGTTTATTAAATCACTTTTTACGACTTCTTCAGCAAAGACGCATAAGTTGACCAATGTGTTGACAATAAACACTTTTTTTAAATTATTCTAATAAATCATTTTAGGATTCGCAAATGTTGCGACAAACACTGTGATTGATAAATTTGTATGCCCACATGCCCCACAAACCCCGATAGCATCTTTCACCAGGGGCAACCACCGAGCCCCGATACTCACTAACAGCGGGTAATGCGGGTTTTCCGAAGGGAAATTTTCGGTACAGGTGCCCGAAACCCTCCCTTCTTAGCCCTTCGATGCAGGTGGTCCCGACCAACTGTGTGTGTGTGTGTCTGTGCCATGGTGGTGGTGAGCACAAGTGTGAGAAAATTATGACCCACCACCGCGCCGGG
>KZ061821.1:272314-283921 GCA_002091835.1 Anopheles maculatus
TAGGGAAAGCCGCGGACCCTCAGCCAAACCTGACCGAACCAGACCCGACCGAAAATTGCTGCGGTCGGACAGAGGGCCATCGGGGATGCCGTTCAAAGTTGGCACACCATCACTCAATAGTGTGTAGCGCTCGCTGGATATTGGCCACAGCAATTGTTCCGTCTGGCACCGCCTGTGTGTGTATGCGTGTGCCAATAGTCGAGCCGATTACAACATACTGGAATGCTATTAATATATTGCTGCACTGTGGTTTACAGGCGCTTCCGACGTGGACGTGTCGGGTTCGTCTCTCTCGCACGCTCTCTCTCTCTCGTGGCGGTCCCTGATGTACATGGACATTCGGCTATTCGGCAGAACCATGCTAACCAACTACCGACACGTGTGCGATGTGTGCGAAACGTGCGACCAATGATTAATTACGCCAATCCTATCGTATCGGTTCCAGCGTATCGGTATCGCTTTTGGGGAGAAGCGGGACAACCAGCAAAAGTTCTACAACGCCAATGTCGGAAAGGTTCATTAAGGAGGGTTTATTTATAATCGGTAAAGACTTGGATCGAGTTATTGAAGTTCACTTTAAAGCGGGATTTTTTTTTTCGTAATCCTTTTAATGCCTTCTTCATCGAAAACTTCATCAAGAAACACCTATCATGCTCGCTAGTGTATTGATAATTAAGATTCTTATCGCCGTACTCCACAAGCCGTGGATATGATTTCATCAAGTGCATCTGCTATCGCATCCCGAACTAGCCTCCCGAACGTCAAACCGGAAATTGAGGATCTTCTCCAGAGCTCGACACACACACACAGAAACCGTATCAGGAGCTTTCTTCGGGCAACAAAAGCATCGTTAGTGCACCTGTCAACAGCAGTCCCCCAGGGGTGGGTAGATTGCGGGTTCCAATGTCTCTGACAATCCGCTCCTTCCCGAAAGCCTTCGGATCCATCGCACGGCAGCACATCCATTAGGGTAAGTACAGTGTGCGAGCTGGCCGTCGTTACTGCTCAATCCTCG
The DNA here is from genome assembly GCA_002091835.1 of Anopheles maculatus. Lineage (NCBI taxonomy): Eukaryota > Metazoa > Arthropoda > Insecta > Diptera > Culicidae > Anopheles > Anopheles maculatus. The sequence goes on from KZ061821.1 coordinate 273,330, forward strand.
ACGTCTCGCAAACTTCTCCGGGTGCTAAGCGTCCTACCGGTTTTCCTGACATTGTTCTCTCGGTGAGCTCAACTACCGCAACCACACAGCTATCCGGCCTCACCCACCACTCCTAATCCTCTGGTCTGGGCCCGGTAAGCCTTTCCCGAACTCAATTTCGCACAGGTATCGCACACAACAGTGCCATTGTGCGCCACCATCCGGCATGAGTGAGCCACAAAACTTTTCTCCAAACAGCTTTCTTGGAGGACCGCTTGTGCTACTCCAGCCGCTTCGAAGGATGGTTAGGGTATGGGTGTGTGTGTGTGCGAGAGAGTAAAACTTTCACTTACACCTACACACCAACTTGCCCGTTTACCGCTTTCGTTCTAGTCGGGCGAAATCGGTCACAGAAAAAAGGGGACAAAACAAAAATCTCCAATTCCATTAACAATTTTTTAGTGGTCACAGGTGTCCCGAACACACGCTGCAGCTGGTACCGGTATATTCTACCGGCATTCGTTTCTCTGCTTGGTTCTGCCACACGCTCATTGTACTTCGTTGTTTCCCAACCCGGAAACCCACATTTGCCGCTTTCCCAGGCTCACCAAACCAATGCCGTGCTGCAGCTGATCGTTGCTGATGGTTTGCTGGCGTTGTCGTGTCCGTACCGGTTCGGTCGGGATGCCGGTACTCCCTGTTACCGTCACCTTCAGAATTGTGGCAAAGCTTTCCAGCACACGGTACCACCGGGGACGAAGATGGATGCGCCGTGTGGACGGGCGATTGTGCACAGAGACACACCCCAGCTTGGGAAAACTCCAACCAACCAACACTCACACGCCCGCATCGAAGAAGAACGCTGAAGCACCGACAAAGATGTCCCCGAGATGCTGGTAGCCGTTGTTTCTTTGCGACTGTGGTTTAGCTGTGGATGCTGTGTCTGTGTTTTGGGTGATAAAGACGACCCTTGGGCGTACCGTCACAGCCGGGAAAGCCGAGAAGAAAAACGGCAGAAGACAAATTGAGATGGCACTTAAGCTGTCGATACATTGTATATCGTTGTGCCGTGCGCTGGGGAAATTCTTGCTGGACAGTGGTCTTTGGGGTAGAGCGTCGGTGGGAGATTGGGGGAAAGGATGAAAATCAGTGCTTAGTTTTCCCATCATACATGAACAGCTGAAAATTTGAGAACAACAACTCATTTCTTCCCAACCCACCTGTGTGTGTGTGTGGTTGGGTAATGCCAAACATTTGAACTGCAGGTCATTCCAGACGAGAACGTGTTTCATGGGTGCAATAAAGATTTGATCTTCGTTTTGTAACAAATGACGATAACTTGAGCTTCCTTAAGCTGTATTTCTTTTGATTCTAAACTTTGGAACATATACTTTACTAAATCTTGAAATCTTTGCAATATTTGAGGCCTCACGCACCCTGGTTTATTGATGATGAAGGTCCGAGGTTTAGTTATCCGTTAGGATATCTTCAAATGTTGATTTGCATTAGCGAAAGATAAATTCGGAAAGAGTACGATTAATTTTCAATACCATATCTATTAAGTGGGAACTTACACCGTTTTCGAGCCCAAGTAAACACCTTCCAGCTGCATCTGAACACTGTTCAACCGTCGTGTGGACGAGCGATTGTGCACAGAGACACAGCCCAGCTTGGGAAAACTCCAACCAACCAACACTCACACGCCCGCATCGAAGAAGAACGCTGAAGCACCGACAAAGATGTCCCCGAGATGCTGGTAGCCGTTGTTTCTTTGCGACTGTGGTTTAGCTGTGGATGCTGTGTCTGTGTTTTGGGTGATAAAGACGACCCTTGGGCGTACCGTCACAGCCGGGAAAGCCGAGAAGAAAAACGGCAGAAGACAAATTGAGATGGCACTTAAGCTGTCGATACATTGTATATCGTTGTGCCGTGCGCTGGGGAAATTCTTGCTGGACAGTGGTCTTTGGGGTAGAGCGTCGGTGGGAGATTGGGGGAAAGGATGAAAATCAGTGCTTAGTTTTCCCATCATACATGAACAGCTGAAAATTTGAGAACAACAACTCATTTCTTCCCAACCCACCTGTGTGTGTGTGTGGTTGGGTAATGCCAAACATTTGAACTGCAGGTCATTCCAGACGAGAACGTGTTTCATGGGTGCAATAAAGATTTGATCTTCGTTTTGTAACAAATGACGATAACTTGAGCTTCCTTAAGCTGTATTTCTTTTGATTCTAAACTTTGGAACATATACTTTACTAAATCTTGAAATCTTTGCAATATTTGAGGCCTCACGCACCCTGGTTTATTGATGATGAAGGTCCGAGGTTTAGTTATCCGTTAGGATATCTTCAAATGTTGATTTGCGTTAGCGAAAGATAAATTCGGAAAGAGTACGATTAATTTCCAATACCATATCTATTAAGTGGGAACTTAATAGTGCATTGAAGTACTTCCAATAACTCCATTTGTCAATTCTGAATGTCCAATTCACACTTTGTATTTAACGGAATTAAAATAGTTTGAAGTAGTTCACAATAACGTTACTATACGAATAATTCTCCATCTATAGCTCAAAATCCAACAGAATGTCTAACAAATCATGCCCGTTGCCCACACCAACATTCATTACCATCCAATTTACGATTGCTGCACGAATCCCAACCAATGCCCGAATGCGCTCATCAGCCGATCCTGAGATTCCCATATGTGCTACCACCCATGGTCCTTCTTTGATCGACCGATTACCATTCCCACACGACGGCACAATCGGTACAGTATCCACACATCCGCACGAGATCCACAATCTTTATTTGTGTTTTATTAAATCAAGGGCTTATTATTCGTGGGGAAATTGTTTCTGCTCGTCCGACAAGTCCGTATCGGGCCGGTTCGCTCTTGGTCTTCGGGTTTCGGGTGGTGGATCGGTATCGTGTGCGGATTTAAGTGGCCGCTTTCGTGACCCATGTGTATAAACTCCCACGAACGGTCCAAGCAAAACCCATGGCATTTTCCCCCCATGTCCCCTATTTCCCACCCCGACCCATTCCCAACCGTCCGGCCAAAACCGAAGACGAATGAAACGATCTTGGTGGGTAGCGTGTCGGCTGTCGGTGCTCGAGCATGCTGAATGTTCATGGGAAGAGAGCATGGGCATCTTTGTCCCGTGTGTACAGAAACATATGTTGCATAATTTACATCCGCTGGCACATCTTGCCCCGAGAGGCGTTGATCCTTTTTTATTGTGATTTTTGTTTTAGTTTTTTTGGAAGAGGAAAATACAATGGTTGAAGTATATTGTTGAGAATCCTATTCCGCTACAAGGTTAGATTTCGTTGACACAATGCCCGAATGCGCTCATCAGCCGATCCTGAGATTCCCATATGTGCTACCACCCATGGTCCTTCTTTGATCGACCGATTACCATTCCCACACGACGGCACAATCGGTACAGTATCCACACATCCGCACGAGATCCACAATCTTTATTTGTGTTTTATTAAATCAAGGGCTTATTATTCGTGGGGAAATTGTTTCTGCTCGTCCGACAAGTCCGTATCGGGCCGGTTCGCTCTTGGTCTTCGGGTTTCGGGTGGTGGATCGGTATCGTGTGCGGATTTAAGTGGCCGCTTTCGTGACCCATGTGTATAAACTCCCACGAACGGTCCAAGCAAAACCCGTGGCATTTTCCCCCCATGTCCCCTATTTCCCACCCCGACCCATTCCCAACCGTCCGGCCAAAACCGAAGACGAATGAAACGATCTTGGTGGGTAGCGTGTCGGCTGTCGGTGCTCGAGCATGCTGAATGTTCATGGAAAGAGAGCATGGGCATCTTTGTCCCGTGTGTACAGAAACATATGTTGCATAATTTACATCCGCTGGCACATCTTGCCCCGAGAGGCGTTGATCCTTTTTTTATTGTGATTTTTGTTTTAGTTTTTTTGGAAGAGGAAAATACAATGGTTGAAGTATATTGTTGAGAATCATATTCCGCTACAAGGTTAGATTTCGTTGACAATAAACGGGAAATTGTGTTCATTAAACTTTAACTAGCGCTCATTAATCATCCTACTTGTGGGGGCAACAGCATAAAGCTCAATTTTTGTCATTTTCAGTACGCTTTGACAGCATAATGACACAATTGAACCTATTTTTCTCTACATTGTTCACCTACCCGGTAAGAAACGAAAACGATTGCGTACGATTTGATCAGCAAACTATTGATCCATCCTGCCAAAGCTATTAGAACCTAAGCTTAGCCTCCTACCAGAACCATTCCACTCGTCTAGAACAATATCTGGCCACCGTCTAGTCAATCTTAACCCATCGCCCATCGATCCTCGCGACTAGAAGTGTTCTCCACCCATGGGCCAGAATATTCCAATGACCAGATTGAAATAATGGTCACAATTATGGCCATTAATGGCCGCGACGGCCCGATTTAATGAGCCCCGAAAGCGTGCGTTTCCGACCGACCGATGTTTACCGAAATTGTTATTTACCCTGGCAGGGTGGAGCGCTACTGATGATAAAATTGGGAAAGGGACGCACCCAACGTTTGTCGTGTCACAACGCCCCGCAGCTCCTCATCTTTCTCCCAACCAGCCAACTAGCAAGGAGCCATTGTTACGGACTGTCCACTCGTTCGGACGCGTGCAATCCCACGAGGATTTCAATGCGCGCGAACGCCTTCCGGCTGTGACCATTCCCACAGTCATTAAAACGAGAAACAACCGAACCGAACTGAACCGTTCCGGACCGGTGTGCGAATGGAGCTGTTCGGTTTTTGGGCTGCCGGTTTGTTGCACAAGACATATTTGGGGATCTTATATTATCTGTAGTTAGAATTCTTTTTGCGAAATTATTTATTGATGTTGAAAATTTACAAGGAGTATCTTGAAAAACATTGGGAACTTAAAGAGTTTTATCCCTTTAAGATAACTTCTACCAGAACAATAGTTTCTAGTCATTAAACTGATCATTTTTATAACAACAATTTGCAGAAATGTATATAATCAAGTGTTCTCTATTGTGACCTCCTGTCTGTCGAGATAAAGTAGTCCTGAATCGATCAACAACCCTCTTTAAGCAATTGGAGGCATAGTCATGTCGAGAAATTTGAACTCTTCCGGAACAAGTCGTATGTTTTAACAAGCATGCAACCTACTGATTAGGCTATTCCACGGAACATAGAACTTAACCTGAAGTTGCCACTATGAATCAATGAGAAAAGGAACTTAAAAGAAGAAGTTGGCCTAACGACCTTTTAGGTCATGCCTGCCATTTCTGGCTTACTAGACTTTATGTTACCGCATAGTTGGATAGTCAGTCCTCACTATGGAGGAACGGCCCAGATAAGACTTGAACCCCGGTCCTGCCGCGTGAAGACCGGCGCCGCTGTCGCATCTACCACGGGGCCGCCCCGGTGGAACTAAACACATCCAACATCTGATAATGAGGTAACGTAAAACTATCATCGTAATCGTAAGTATTACAAAAATGCTTAATTTCAATATGTTTTCAAATTCAAAATATTAGTTTATTCAATAAATTATTTAACAATACAATAACAAACAATAAGAATAAATCTTTTTGTAAGCAATCGCTAGATATAAAACGTTAGTAGTCACATTTTGAACTGACTTGTACTATTTACTAGACAGTTTAATTTGATACCCCTAAGGTCCAATCGTTCAATTTACACAACTGCCTAATCTTACGCAGTCCCGAGCAACGCAAACCCGACCGTCAATTGCACACTACAGACGGCGAAAACGCAAGGGATCTTTCCGGACGATAAGACCGTACAGCCTCGTCTACGCAATCCGTACCATACCCTCTCTGCAACTCCCCCCCGAAAAAAGCCCCCCAAAAACACCGTCCGTATGCACATTCGTGTTGTCATTTCGCCCGCACTTGCACAATGTTTGTTTCGGAGTTCCCATCCGAACAACTCCACAGCAGGCTCACTGCGTGCCCGAAAAAATGCAGGACCCATCACCACCACCACCACCACCGCCACAGTGGTACTACTATCCGTTCGAACTTCTCCAGCAGTATCTCTCCCGCATACACTGCGGGACATACACATCCAACGAGGCAACAAAAAAACTGAAGCCAAAAGAAGAAATAATGGAAGCTTAAACAGGGATAAACTCGCCGCACTTTGCAGTGTGCCTCGCCCCGCAGCATTTTGACATTGCCTCCGGCTGGCTCCGGCCCGGTCTGCGTAGGTTTTAGGGCGCCCGCCTGCATTTTATCCGGCCAACCGGGCCGGGATGAATGCGAGTTTTTCGGTTGCTTGCATCCAGGGTGCTCGGTCTCCCCAAATATTGCCCTAACCGCTCACCGGTGCGTTTTGTGTTGTTGTTCTACCAGGAAGGCGAGTGCGAGTGTGTGTGTGTGTGTCTGTTTACGAACTGGAACGGGTGAACCCGTGCCGAAGCACTTGTGTGTTATCGGCAGTTCGCGCTGGCTCGGAAAATGCGGGAGAACAAAATCAAAGCAGCTCTATCTGCCACGGTTCGTGGCCATACGGTGTGGGGAAGAAAGGTGGGTTGGTGGGATGTGCCGTCCGTCCGTACAACGACACAACACAAGTGGCAGCATCAGAGCAACGGAAAACCCCCAGCCGAAAGACCGAAGCCTTTTACGGCGAGCGCCATTATCCGTACGCGACGCTGGCGCTCAAGGATATGGCGGTCCCGGTGTGTTACGCTTCTTCCGAGCACGAGCTATCGGCACATTTTCAAGATACAACCCGCAGACTGGTGTACGCCAGGGCTGGGGCTGGGGCTTTGTTTGCTTTAGTCCTTTTGCTTAGTCGAATTTCCCCCGAAAAACAGATCCCTTAGAAGTGAGGGTGCAGATATCGTTGCGCCAACGATGGGGACCACTGGCGAAACGAAGATGTGATGCAACCGGGAAACTGCATCCAGCCCGGCACAGCATATCTCAATATCGGTGTGTGTGTGTCTTGTTGTTTCTGTCCCGTGCCGAGGTCCGGTGGCTGTGATGTGTTTGGATATTTCAAGTCCGCACAAGGGACACAGCGCTGCCACGCTACTGCAGATGGTGATCTCTGGATTGCCCTGGTGAAAGGAAGCCTACTGCGTAGCTCGTCTTCGCTTCCCAAAACACAGCTAAGGAAACATCGACGAACGCAAACGACCAAGTCTGCCAGTACCGGAAGACTTCGTCGCCGGACCTGCAAAATGCCGGACATCGGAAGGAATCCGTTTGCATATATACCTTTTTTCTTTCTTTCGCTCTCTCCAGGATCGCGATGAAACTTGCCTAGCACGGATCCGACTGGAACAACAACGGATGCATCTCAAATTGCACTGCTCGGCAGTACCAGTAATTGCGTACGGCAAATGGCGCCAATGTGTGTGTGGGACGCCTTCCGGTTGCAGTGCCGTCTGCAGCAAGGGAAAACATAACCACACTTTGTGGAGGTTGAGACGTCCGAACACACTGATGCGCTATCTTGTTTGAAAAACCCGGACCGGATTTTTGGGCAGGTAAGGTACACATTGCTTTCCAAACAGAAAGAACGGTTATTTTCTTCCATTTTTTGTTGGTCTAAAATGAAGGATCTGGTCACACTGTACGTTCGTTTCAGGGGAAAACGCATCACATAAACGAATATTTGCATTAGTGTTGCTGGCGGGCGTTCCTAGGAATGGGCTCAGACCGTTTTTAGGCAAACTTATCTACGAGATTGGAAAAATATCGCCAATTCTAGGTAATGTTGGGTTTTAGATTTTTGGAACAGCATTCAGTGTACTTAAGCGTTTGCTTTGCGAATTCAACTCGGTGTTATAAACTATGTTTAGGACGTACTAATTCTATGATTTTGATTAAAATCTATGTGCTATAAATTTTTATGGCATCTTGTGCGCTGAATGTACTGATTCTAATAGGTCTCAGATAGTCTTTTTTAACAAATTACATCCTCATTTATGTAACCGCCTTTTTTTGTAACACATCAGCACCGATCTTCCATCAGCATAATTAAATCACCAATTTGTCTTGGCTGTGACTTACGGAGCGAGCGACGCCACGTTATTTCCCCGTCGTCCGACAAAACACGGCTGTGAAATGGCTGTGAAAACCCAAACAAAAACAACATTAGCGCACCCGAGACGCGATGCGATCCCCAAAATCTCGTGCCAGACCACACCGTGCACGGCGAGGCGATGGGCGTGCACCAAACCGTCCGACGATGACTGGCAGCAGCATGTGATATAGGGAGTGTGATGCGGCGCGAAAGAAAACGACACCCAAGAAAATGGACTCCCCGGGCGAGGTGTATGTTTTTGGGCGGTGGAAATGGTTCATGTGATACACGATGCAAACTGTCCAGAACGTTAATAAAAATGGTAAAAATACCATCCAACTTAATTAACCCATGCATGTGTCAATCGTAATTGGGAGTCATTGAACTAACGGGGAAGAGTATCAACAACAGGTCGGGCAGTTGTTCACAAAACTAGACAAACACTAGTTATGGAATATGTTTCGGTAAAAAAGTGACCAGATTTGTTATAGTTCAATAGATTTATGCGACATTTATGAGATACACATTTCTGTATGAATTTGTATGAAGATTGTAATTTAAATACAAATGGTTCGACTTTTTTTTTAAGACAAAGTTGGTTTAACATAGTCGTTAAATAATGCTTAAATAAGAAGAGAAACAATTGGCAACAAAAGCAAACTGAATGAAGAGAAACAAAATGAAGCTATTAAATGCGTTAGATTTTATTTTATAGGATATAATGCATACGTAAAATGTATTAATTTTGATCACTTGTTTGTTCTTTTTGTTGTCTCTTTTGCTTTAGCTTTTTGTCAAAAGTTTTTAATGTTATTGTACACTTATAAGTATTTTCTTGTAAATGAACAAACATTGTAGAAAGAGATTTATTTATTATAGACTTTTTGATAGTTAAAGTGAACAAATTTCAACTGTTTTTATTTGTTTTTCAGATTTTTTGCTGCAATCTAAGATGTTTGGTGTTTTGGAATTGAAGTAAAACTACTTTCAATACACTTATTTAATACAACTGTGATAATTCAAATAACTAGACAACTGAAAACCTAAATTGCTATCATTCTAGAATTCTTGAGAAAAACTTGAAAAGAGAATTACTTTAAAATATAACAAACTTTAATAATTAATCCTGATCATTTCCAAACTAACTATTATACCCAACCAAAGTATTATTCTTGGAAAACTGAATTATATTGAGAACAACACAAATGCAACTGGTACAACTAAAATGGATCAATGGATAAAACAAGTTCATAAAATCTATCATCTAAACTGATTTTAAACTATGAAACCTAAAACAAATAGCTGAAGTAATAACCCAAAAAATTAATAACTTAATACAAATTTCAACAAAATGAAAAATTAATATAGGGAACAATACATGAGAACAGAGCAATAGATACAGACTTGACTAGAAATATGTCTATACAATCGAAATACGTAACTAAGAGGTGAACAAGCGTTTTATTTGTAATTTTTCAATAGAATTTTTAAGGACGTAATAACAGCCAAAACTGCAATAAGATATTGTAAATCCCATTGCATTACATTCATTTTATTTTCTCTATTACATACATCAATAGTATTTTTTAATCAAATACAGTTCATTTTTAATATGACAAGCGTTTCCTTTATAACGTAATTAGTTTTTCGATCACTTTAGGTTATTTAACATATTAATTTTATTTTAGTGCAATGAACAACGTTATTTTAAATTTTATTTCAATATAATGTGGCAAACAGCAAAGCAATATACAAGTGTATAAGAAATTCACTATTTTTTTACCATTCTAGAACATACATTTTGTCACATTGACTCTCTTTATTCTAAAAAACTTCATTAATACTTTCTATTTCTCCTTTCCGATTGTTTTATTTGCCATAATCCTATCGTTCATCGGTCACGGACAGAGAGAAAGGCAAGAGAAAAAGAAGCGATAAAAACCATCTTCGGCAAAAGGGTCTCACCCCGTGGGATAAGCATGGACAAGGCCGTTTCAGGATGCACAAACACACACACGCACACACGTACACGCGGCACATTTACCGTACCATGTGCAGGAAGGAATGTGTGAAGGGCAAAAGGCAAACCCCGAAAAAGAGACCAGAAAAGCAACGAGCACGCTGTAAAACAGCTGAACGAAACGATGCTAAATTGCAGCAACAGCCGCTTCCGGGGCAAGTTCGACAGCCAGCAGCTTGTCTGCCTGTGTGTACGGAGCCTCACACACACACACCTTCATACTCTCATGAACAGACACACGCACACACGACCACGTAAGAAGGAAAAGGTCCTCCCAGCCGAGAACGGCTGATGCGCGTAAACGCTACATAACGTACGCAAAAAAAAAACAACAGGCAACGAGAGAACTCTGTCAACATATGATTCACATAAATTTCCGAACCGATGCGAGACAGGTGTAAGTTAATGCCGCCAGCGTGTCGAAGCAGATTTGGACTTGTTGGGATGTGTTTTAGAGGCGCCTAGAATTTAGCAGGACCCCTTAGCTCTAACATGATGCCCGATGCCCGAGAAGCGACGCCGAAGATGCTGAA
>KZ061821.1:284816-298773 GCA_002091835.1 Anopheles maculatus
CTGAACCGTCGTCATGTACGTGACATAGACGGCGTGTGTCCCGGCTATTCTTGGTACGCTCGAAAGATACTTTTGCCTAATGTGTCCCCGTACCGTGGAAAACCCCATTTCTAAAAGCGATTAGTTCAGCACATTTCCCACAATCCCTGCTGAGCACCCACACACGGTCTCCAACGTGAAGAACCCATCAAAACTGAACCCCAAAAACGTGTGCAACGTTAGCTGACATTAAAGATGCAGACCACAGAAAATGCAACCCCACTCGGTACACGGTTGGTCCGTGGCGCTATGACGACTTTGTGACAACGGACGCGAGGACCAGTAGACAAAGTCCTCAGCCACTTCAGGCAACAAAAATGGGAATCCGATCCTTTGCCCTCCGGGAACCGTAACACGTGCAGACGTTTAATGGATGTCTTTTTGGCGGGTGCTCGTCTGGTGGTGCTCGTTACCCGTCGCTTGAAGTCCACCGGCGTTCCAACGCCCCACCCCAAAAGACCCACAAGTCTCAAGGAAATGTAATGTTTTTGCACGATGTTTATTTTCGGTTGCGTGATGCACGGCAATCATCGATGGCGACGACTCCACTGCTCACCCCATCGATGGTAGGAGTGGAACGCAACTAGAGGAGGAGTTGGGGAGGTGGGCAATAATAATCATACCACCCAAGAAACTTTGCCGGTTCTTGAAAACCCTCGCAAGTGCAGCGGAATTTCATCGCTTCTCCCCACACACACACACCGTACCGAGTTGCATCCTGTTGGTGGTGCAGCGGGGCCAACTGCTATGATTTATGGCCACCCCAGCAATCGGACGACAGCGAGATGGATCCCCGACATTACGGGGTTGCTTCGCCCGGGTGAGCGGAGTGTGTAATTGGTTCGTTCTAATTTGAGAAAATTCCACACACCGAAACGCTAATGGAGTTTGTTCGCTAGACTTTGCTTACCTTTTCTGTTTGCCGTTCCTGGGCACACGTTGTCACAGGCTGGTAAGGGACGATTGGTGCAGTTAATTTCTTCCAAAGCCGGCAACCGAAACACTTGCACCCAAGACACCCACCACCACCCACCACAAAGCGTTCGAACAAAAACTTCTTGATAGCGGCGAAAAGGATAACGAGTGAGAACAGGACGGTGTGAGATAGCGCGCGAGAGCGAAAGAGATTGTGAACGCGCGCACGTGTTTCACCGGAAGGCGTTTTGTTTCGGGGTGGAAACTCTCTGAAAAATACGGTCTTCGCTAAAAACCCGCGCGCAAAGAAGGGATGATAAACAGCTGATCGCCGAGGGTTGAACTTTGTTTTTTTTTTCTAGCAGACACACGACAACAACACACTTCAAACAGGTTTAGACGCTCTGAGCTTTCTGGAAACGTTTCGGGTTGCGCCGATCAACCACAACACTGTGGTTTTATTATTTGAAACACACTATTCGTCAATAGAAAACGCACACTTCTTTTTTCTCTTGTACAGTAACCACACACACCTGCTGGCCAAACCCCACACGTGTGGCACAATCAGTTCTCTGCACCAAGAATTTCTTCGCATCAACACATCAGCACAGACGTCCATGGGAGTTAGGTGTGAGCTAAGCCTGAAGCAGCAGGGCACAGTACAACCAAAAAAAAAAGGGGGCCTCAACGCGATACGGTCTGTCCGCATGCAGCTGTCACTGCACTACCCACTGCCAGGCACACATACACAACTAGCCGGCAGAACGAACGCAGCGCAGCTGGCACATTATGTTTTACCCTGGCTTTTGTGTGGCGAGGTTTGCGCGAGAGATAATGATGCGGCACACAGATGTTTACAGCCCGCGTTCCTGACAGTGTTTGACTGTGATCGACACCGCGTTCGTATATACGTTGGATGATGCTGCACGACTGGGCCTGCTTCTTACTGGCGGGAAGCACACAACAACCACAACCGGCACCGTACACGGACACGACGAGAATGGCACGGCGTACGATGAGCCGAGTCCGCCGTACCCGAACCGAACCACAGAACGGGCGGTGTGAGCATGCGCTGAGAAACGTGCATACGGCGTGCGACTTTATGGTGAGAAGAGAACAACGGATCGAGCTCACTGTGCCAGACACGGTGCGTGTACAGTGGGTATGTTTCGATTGCGTACACTTCCATTGGAGAGGATTTTCTGCCTTAAAAACTTATAAAGAACTTGGATAGGATAAGTTGGAGAAGTTTTATATAAATTTTAATATAATACAACAGTACGCGGCAAATGATTTATACGCAGAATATGCTGCTTTTATACCAGATATAGGGCCACAAATCGAAGCCACAAACAAACATCTACTTTGGATTTACGCTTGGTGAAAGAAATTTTATTTATAATTGTTTGCTTCGATCTTTATGTTTGAATAACATTTTTAACTCTTCTCTCGTTTCGTTTACCTCTTTCTGCTAGAAATAATGCTTAGTTATATTTTTTAATGACTTAACCTATATTTCTATTTACTTGTATTCTGATTATGCAAGATTTTGTTTCTTTTCAGATGATCACTTTATTCTCATGTATTTTGAAACTCGTTCTTTTTATTTATAATTAACTGTTTAACATATTTTTCATTTCGTTTTTCTTTATTATTTATTCGTTACTATGTTTGGTTGAAATAATTATAACTTATATAATTATTATTAATTTTCGTGTTCCTTTTGCTGTTTTAATATCTTTTAACAAAAGCAAATAGTTTTATGAAAGATTTTGATAAATATATGTGTTAACAACTGTCATTGCTTGTGCAAGGTGAATTTAATAATATGTATAAAATAAACTAAAGAATTCTTTTTATCGTAAAGAATACATAATTAAGGTCCCGATTAAACTTATGTCAACACAGTAAATGAGCAGAGACAGGTAGATTGCTTCAACACACATTACATTTGTATATTTTGCTGATAAATCAGCCGTAATGTATGCAAAATGTGATACTTATGGTGTATTTTTGTTTATTATTGTGATATTACGCTTATGACAGCGTGTTGTTTATTGCACTTCAGTTTTAGTTATAACAGCAAGCAAAAACAAATTATAACTAAGTTAAATAAAATTAAAAAACGACACAACATCAAATTTTCTAAGAATTTAAAATACGTGTTCAATATTTGAGTCACTGAAGACTCTGCATTTAGTTCATGTATTGTGTCCTTATGTCAACACAGTAAATGAGCAGAGACAGGTAGATTGCTTCAACACACATTACATTTGTATATTTTGCTGATAAATCAGCCGTAATGTATGCAAAATGTGATACTTATGGTGTATTTTTGTGTATTATTGTGATATTACGCTTATGACAGCGTGTTGTTTATTGCACTTCAGTTTTAGTTATAACAGCAAGCAAAAACAAATTATAACTAAGTTAAATAAAATTAAAAAACGACACAACATCAAATTTTCTAAGAATTTAAAATACGTGTTCAATATTTGAGTCACTGAAGACTCTGCATTTAGTTCATGTATTGTGTCATCAACTCCTGCAAATATGCAATTAGCAATTAGGAAAGGTGATTATCGTTGGTTAGTTAGAGCTAGCATTGCTTTTATTACACGCGACCGGAACTGTTTTAAATTCGGACCATGTTCTTACACGCCTAAGGGATCACGTGCATCTAATTTTAAGATTAATTTTAGTCAACAATTTCACTAAGATCCTTCAAGATCTGCAGCTATGTTAGCATACCTTTTTTTTCTCTTAAAAAATGCCAACTAAAAGCAATATTGCATACCTTCGGGCGTTCTCATCCATGTACACAAAAACCATCCTAACCACTCCCTGCTGCACTAATGAATGTGTAAGAAAATGAAGTGTAAAAGATACCCCATACTAACCGCGGTGGAAAAACACATAAAAAGCAAGCGCAGGAAAAACAAAATCTGTCTGCGACCAACATGCATTCGAGCGGGAAATATTAACGCGAGGGTATAACAGCTTCATTACCACCCTATCCCCCCTATCACACCCTTCCCTCCATATCACCCATCCCCTCGCGTCATACATAAATATGTAGGTATTTATTTATATTCCTACACCAATAGGACAAGAAGCACGATTACGACACCAATGATGATGATGATGATGATGATGGTTGAATGAGTGTATGTTTTGTTGGGGGTCGGTTTACATTCGACACGAAAGGAGCGTGAAGATTAAATCATGAATGAACAGCGGTTCGACGGTACTAGCGGGTACGGTGGTACCGGTGATAAATATGTTGTTATTCGTTTCATTTCACTCTGTCCCCCTATTGGTGGTCGGGCTGAGGACGCGCTGTTTTACACGGTTTTACCAAATATTTTTGGGCATCCTTTCGTTGTCTCACACCTTTGCGCACCAATGCATGGAGTGAAGCCTTTTTTCTGCTGCGGAAGAAACTGTTGCATGTCATCCACCATTATGTTGGGACGCGCGCGCGCGCGCGAATGGTGATGATAATCTCGGTGTGTGGTTGTTTATAGCAAGTAACAAGAATCGTTTCAATTGTGAACAATTATTTGTGGCAGTAAAAATATGTTTTATTTACTTTACTAAAAGGCAGGATGACCCTTTTTTATTTTATTATCCTATTAATTGAACTGCAAATATGATTTCTATTGAAATTTTTCTTAAGTGTTTTGTCTTGCTTTTGCAAATTCTTACTTATTTATCCTTTGTCCCTATCTTAACTTTTACGTTTTGATTTTTTATCTTTGTTGTTCCTCTGGACTTTCATCACATATTTTCATTTCATTTCATATTATATTAATTTTAGTTGCTTTTTGTTCTTATGATATTTAAAATTGAAGTATTATTTTATTTTTATTTACATTTTATAAAATATAAGTTGTGTTTTCTTCAATGATTTCAGTTCTTTTTTATAAAATCGTAAGTCATTTAAATTGTTACATTTGTTACTTTAACTGTTCCTTTACCTACATAAATGGTTTGTTTGAAAAAAAAAGTTCTTTTTTTATTTTATTTGATCCAAAATGACGGCTTAACGCCGTATTGTCCGTTCTTTTTTTTTATCTTAGATTAATTTTATTTTTACTCATTGATTTATTCATTCTTGAACTTACTGTAATTTTTTCTTTAAATTTTGCGGTGCTTTTCTTTTTCCCATAATTTGGTTCTCTTCTGCTTACTTATAGTAAATGTAAGTTTTGTTTTGAGTGACCTAATGTATTTTTTAAATCTTTATGTTTTATTTCAGCAACATACAAAATTTAGATATGTCGATTTTATATCTCATCGATGGAATTTTATCTGTTTTCCATTTTTATGCACAATTCTATTTTCTTTTCTTTCTTGAATTTCTTCAAATTTTCATGATCTTTTCAACTGTGTTTAGCAATGAATTAACATTACAATTCAATTAAATGTCATATTAGATCGTTTAAATTACGAAAGACATTGGGCAGCTAAACTTATGATAATTATAATTTTCTTTTTCAATTATTTATTCTACTGTTTGTTGTACTCGAATTCTATCATATTTTATTATTTTCTTTGATGTGTTCTTTTATTATTATTTCATCTTTTTCTTTATGTTTCGAATTTTGATTTTTTTCCTTTCTTTGTACTATTAGAATTTCTTTTTTTTTATTTATTATTGTTTTTATGAAATTCGATACTCTTACACATCAACAAAATTTTTTTTTGCTTTTGGCTCAAACTATTATTGTTCAAATAGTTGTGAAATTCTTTCAATTGATTGCTTTCATCTGTCTATTTATCTAATTTGCAGCGTATGTTACATAAATACAATACACATTTACAGTTCTTCAAAACCATATTATAACAGCAGCTATTTACTTCTAAACTAACAAAGCAAAACTGATCAACGTTCAAGTGATTGCGTGCTATACAATCACCAGGATTTAACATATCACAAAAACCATCCGAAGTATTTATTATTGTTTTTATGAAATTCGATACTCTTACACATGTCTAAAAATTTTTTTTGCTTTTGGCTCAAACTATTATTGTTCAAATAGTTGTGAAATTCTTTCAATTGATTGCTTTCATCTGTCTATTTATCTAATTTGCAGCGTATGTTACATAAATACAACACACATTTACAGTTCTTCAAAACCATATTATAACAGCAGCTATTTACTTCTAAACTAACAAAGCAAAACTGATCAACTTTCAAGTGATTGCGTGCTATACAATCCAAAGACCAGGATTTTACATATCACAAAAACCCTCCGGAGCGCGATTTGTGCATCCTTCCGTACACCGTGCGCCTCTTAGAAATCGGAACAGCTCGCTAGAAAAGTGTGTGTGTGTTTCCATATCGAGTGCGGACAAACCCAAACCCAAACTCGAAGGAAAAACCACCACCGCCAGCAGCAGCAAACCCATGAATGGGCGGCAAACGGTGGCACAACATTTTCCCACGGAACTTTTCAGCCCCGGATACCGGGCAGGGCGCTAATAAAACTTCTGCCCGTGCTGCCCGGCTGTTGCCACTGGGTGGGATATATTATGTGTGTGTGTGTGTGTGGGGCTGTTTGGACTACTTTTTTTTCTCTTCGCTCTCACTCTCGTGTTTGTTTCATTAGAATTCTTATCTACCAAACACACCCAACACCACATGGTCTTCGGTGTGTCTGCCCCGGTTTGAGGTGAGGTCCGCCGTGAAACATTTGGTGTCTGCGAAAAAGCGCTCTTGGAGGAAATGAGAGACACCGGAGTGAGAGATAGAGCAAGGGAGGTGGTTTGCGGTTTGTGCCGTATGCCGTGCGATTATGGCGATGGGTGGCGAATCCGGTGGCAGGTTCCCTCAATTCCTAGAGCAACATTTGAAAAAGCATATGAACCCCGTTTTCGCCATCCCACCGTTGCCACTGCTTTGCCCCGGGACGGATGTTGACTGTGTTGATTTGCATGTGTACTATTTCCCACATCCTCCCGCAAACTTCCACCTCAACGCACCAAACAGCCAGCCAAGGTGGTGCGAACTGGATTGGAGAAAAATGCCGAGTTTTTCTTTTCGCTTCACTCCTTGAGCGCTTTCACCGTTTTTGTGCTATTTGCTTTATTTTCCCTGGGCATGCCCCCCAAGGGTTGTGGCGGAATTGTGCTAGGTTATACCCAGTTTGAACAGGGATTGAATTTTTCATGCACTTCGTGGTAATAAAGCATCATTTTTATATAATTGCACAACAGTGTCATTAAACATTAATAGACACACCGAACAGCACAACAGTTGTTTCCTTCGCCGAGGATCAAAGGTTCTTCAAACAGAGCTGAGTGAATGGTAAGAAAATGTAAGCATGTAAGATATTTCCTTTAAATTACTAAAACCTTCTACAAGTTTATTAACGTATGGTATTAGTTCTCAATGTTACACTCATTTCTTTTTCTCCGTCGAAACCGTTCGCACACACAGCGCAACAACATCTGCGTTACATCTGTTCCGATTGCTGCGTCGACCGATGATGTGATGCTCCGACAAGGACTTCATGCTGAACTAGCCGTACAAGGTTGTTTTAATTCACTTTTCTTTTTTTTATCGTCATATTAATTCCCTTCCACCAATCCATTAAAGCAATTGAATGCGAACTATTCTTTGCTTGCGAGTGTAATGAACTCATACAGCTGTCATCAATTTGCTGCCTAAGTATTTATTTGTTTTTTCCCCCTTTTTGCAGCTATTCAGTTTGCTCTTCATTCGTTACTTTGTTGTTTTCTAATTTGCGATAATTTAAGGAAACAAATTGCTATTTATTAGGTTTTTTTTTGTATTTTTATGCCATAATTGTATTATTTGAGTTTGTCGGTTTCCATGGTGTGCGTTGTTGATGTTTGATTTAGATTAAAATATTTTATTCATTATTTATATTAGTAAAGCTTTATTTTGACTCAATTTAATTGTATAATTGTCATTTCTAAGCTTCAACTAAATATAATGAGTTTTTCACTTTTTTATAATTTTTTTATTAATTATATTTATTTTGATAGTCATTGATTATTTATATATAAATATATATTGGGAATTCATTATCTTAAATCGTCTAAATTTATATATTTATTTGATGTGGTTTAAATTATTTGTTATAATTTTCTAATTACATTTGTCTAAATATCCTTTTCCTGAGCACATATAGTGTAGTTTAATGTTTTCTATATAATCTGTTGTAAACTTTGCACTGTTTTGATTGATAGTTTCTTGTTGATTTCATGTCTAATTTTTATTTCTAATTGTTTGCATTAATTTTCATTTTCCATTTTTTGCGTTTTACCTTGTTTCTTCACTTTCAAAATTGTGTTGTGTTTAAGCACAATTTCTTTATTTAAAGTTGTGTTTAAAATGCTTATTTGTTATGCAATTGTTTTTCTTTATTCATGTTTGTTATTGTGATTTGATATATATCTTTATTCTTTTTGAATTGTTATTTACTCTTTTATGGTGTTCATTTGTCATGCTTTAGTCTTTTTTTATTCTTCAAATTTTAGTCACAGTCATAACATTTCATTTTCATGTTTCGTGTCCATTCTTCCCTCATATTTATCCTTTATTTTCAACTTGGTTTTAGTTAGTAAACAATAGTTCTGTCTTTTTTTATTTTTTTTGTTAAAAAACTTTCACTACAAATTAACTTCTACTCTACACTTTCTCTAACGTCGAAGCGCCTCTCAATCCTTAATCAAAACAAGAAAAAAAAACCCTTTAAAACACACATAATGCAAGACGCGACCAACGACGCACATGCCAGCCGTTGGCAAACGACCTTTACAGCAGCACCACCGTCGTCCAGCTCCCGGAGCTTCGTCTCGTTCACTGCTCGATGGTTCCCTGTTTGCTTAGACCATCGAGCCACGGTCGCACGGATCGGACAAAAAACAGCTGCGTACGGTATGCGCGCTGTACAGCCGGCTTCCACATGGACGGCATGTGCACCGCTTACAGGCGAACCCGCGTCAAGCCGTTTTGGCCTGCCGGTGTTTTCTCCGTTTTCCTCTTTGACGGGGTTTTTCGCTGACCAGATGCTTCCGGCACAGCATGTGCACGTGGAACGGCTGCCAGGCACCTTGCTGTTGCGGCGATTGTGTAGGTGTATGGGGTGTCGATTATGCAAAACTGATAACTGACTGCTGACCGAGGGCTCGGAACATTCTTTCAATGCAATAGCAAAAACAAACATGATTGGGATATTACGTCAGCCAACAATGAAAGGCTTACAATATAAATTTCATCAAACAAAAATTGTCTTTGAAATCGAATAAATTTAGTACTGATTTATCCTAATATCTATAAGTTTTTCTCTTTTATCAATTAAAATCCTCAGGCTCATGATTGGTTTGTGACAGTGGCATTTTATTGTACGTTCTTCCAACGCCTAGTTTTATGCAAAATGATAAAATAATAATAGTTCTACGATTATCTCCATCCGTTCTATTAAACCCTTTTACGATTTTCTATCTCTTCTGCGTATTATCTCAATCAAAACCACTTTTCCACAACTCCATGGCTACAGGCTCTCCTGTCCTGTGAGCGAGAGCAAAAAAACGGAAAAACCTGTCGCGCTCAGCAAAATTCACACAAAACCTGTGACACGGTTATCGCCGAGCCGGCAACTTTTTCGGAAGATGAGAATGTGACATGTGTTAGGAATTACATCATTTAATATGAACAAACGGCGCTGGTGATGGTGACGCTGACGCTGGGCAGCACCGTTCGATGCGCCATCGCTACGCGGGCCCACACTCTGTGTATAATTATTGGAATAAATTAACGGAAAAGTATGCAAATTAGTAACAGATTTTTGTTTTCTATCTTGAGCATCGCCTACGAATAGGAAAGGCGAGGAGAGAGCGCGAGAGGTGGAAAGAGGAGGAAAAAACATACAACGGTTTGGTGTTGTTGCAGGCTGTTAACAAGCGTCCAATCGTGGCAACGAACCCCGCCTAGACACAACCTGAACAACAAATGGCGCATTTAGTGTAATTAAATTGATGTGTTAGACAAAGGGAAAGCTCTCTTGCCTAAAATGTTCTAATAGCAGTTAAGTTTAATAAAACCAAATCAGGTTTTTGGTTGTTTTTTGTTGCAAACTTTGTGGAATAAAACATCGAATCCCTCTTTTTTTATTCGGAAAATTTAAACAACAGTCCCACTCTAATCGCTTCCAAATGCAACATCCCTCAGAAACAGGAATGTAACAAAACCAACCCCAAAAAAAGCTTCGCATTCAATCAACAACAATCCCGACGAACTAGACAAATACAACATTTTTACAATCGATCAAAGAAAACGATACCAACACAGAAAAAAAAACTCTTGGGGAATGCGAAAAACTCGCTCAGCACAACGTAAACAAAAGCCCCAACAGCCCTGGCGAACCTGTGAAGGGAGTGTAGAAAAATGTATTTGAAAGCAAACGCACACACAGGCAAACGCATGTATGCATTCTTTTTTAACACCAACCGCAATGGAGAAGCTCTCTAGCTATATCAAGAAAAGCGGAGTGTTTTCCGGATGCCCGAGCATTAGGTTGTGTATAGCGTTCCCGGTGCGTTTTCCCTGCCAGCCCGATCGAACCCAACCCCGACCCGACGGTTCGGTTGGCGGTTTTTCATAACCAACCTTTTATGGGAAATTCGCTCGATAAAGACAGGTGCGTTTATTTATTTTGTGTTATTTGATTTGAATTGATTTCGGGATTGGCGCACATACCATGTGCACGCAGACAACGGGGACGGCCGACGATGCACACTGGGCTTGAGTGGTTTTGACAATTTGTACGTCTGATTCGGATGCTTTATTTGGTTTGTTGCTTTCATTTTTCTTATGCTTTTTTGAACTAATTGTTGAACATAAATTTGTTTTATCGATTTAATTACTTTACTGATTATTTTCATTTTTGATAACTGTTTTCTATAAAATTTCTTATTTTTTATCTATATTATATGTTTACTTACTAACTTATTTAGCTGTATTATTTGTTTTTTTTGTTTAATCATTGAATTCTTTTCTTATTTTCTTATTTATTTATTTATTTATTTTATTGTTTATTGAATTAGTTATTTGTGTATAAATTTTTTTTAACTATTTTCATTTGTTGATTTGTTTATCTATCTATCTGTTATGTCGTATTTTCAACTCTCCTTATGTTGACAAAGTATAAAATTCTCAAGGCATTTCTATTGCTGTTTGCTGTTGGATTTAGTTCTTTATTTACTTTTTTGATATTTAATTATCTTATTGATTGATTTACTTTCTAAAAAATACCACTGTTCAATACTCAACCATATACGCTAGTATGTTTAGGGTTAGGAAAAAAATCGTTTCTATGTACTGGTGTATCTGTTACATCTATTATACTTTATCCGTTCTATTCACCTTCCACATCATCGAAAGCTTTACTATAACTCACACACGGGCCAACAATTCGCTTACTACATACTGCCAATAATTCTAACAAAACAATCCTTCACCTAGCACGAAAA
The DNA here is from genome assembly GCA_002091835.1 of Anopheles maculatus. NCBI lineage: Eukaryota > Metazoa > Arthropoda > Insecta > Diptera > Culicidae > Anopheles > Anopheles maculatus. The sequence continues at coordinate 296,277 of KZ061821.1, forward strand.
TTACATCTCCACGCATCGCTTAATGCCTTCAAAGTGAAGATCTCCCTACAAAGGGTCTAGTAGCTATTAGTTTAGCAATTTCCATTCAAACAATTGTTTGCGTTCCTATTATTTAACTCCTTTTTTCACCTCTTTTGGCACGTCTGTTCGGTGTATGTATATGTACGCTACGCTAAATCTAACTCTTACGCCCTCCTTTTTGCATCTCCCCGCGACCTGACCAATCCACAAACTTCGGCTGACCAGCAAAACTTTCGCCAACCCCAAAAGCTACCCGATCAGGTGAGGAAATGTTTGCTTTTAATATATTCATTTTCGTTTAATTATAACTCTCCCTGCCTGCAGGTTCTGACAAATCGCACCAGCCCGTTGGTAGCTATCCCGAATATATGCGCCAGCATGCGAACCTCACGCAAGTCGAAACGCACGTCAAAATAACGGATTCCCTGTAACGCAACGGAAGCAACACCGAGCGGGGTGAAAACTTATGCTTTTATTTTAACAAACAACTCCGTAAATGAATAGTTTTCGGTTGCATGGTTAGGTGCGTAAACGAGGATTTCAACAGCCTCGCCGTCCAACACACTTACACAATCAACTTTGGGCAACGCGTTAGGACATCAAACTGTAACCCGGTGTGTGTGTGCGCGTTGCTTTACCGCTGCCAGAAAATTTCCTTTCCAAACCAATGCCCGATTTGGACGGACTCGGGGCTCCCGAATGCCCGATCTTATATCATGACAGCTGCAAAAACCATACCGTGTCGACTGTAATGAAGGTAAGTTGGTAATTAATTTTGTTTAAATTTGCCAAAACTAATAAGCTTGATGTCTGGAAGCTGTCATTGGGAGTAAAATGTGTGGATGTGTGAATATTGTTGCCGATGGAAGCTAGTGTGGGCTATAAAGCTTCGAAAGCACACTGCATCAAAGGCTTTTCAGGGAGGATATATTATCAGCGCATTAGGAGTTTTACTGAAAGATGCAGAAGTGTATTGTAAGCGTTCTAGAACAACTCAATGGTAATTACTGTAACCCTGTAATTCTGTTGAAAAGCAAAATAAACTTCAAAAAGCTTCTCATCAAGGCTCCCTAAAATATTGTATATGATATTGCTTCAAGGCCTCAGGCTGATAGAAAGAAACATGTACAAGAGACCTTGGTTTATGCACTAAAAGACGATGGAAGGAAGTTAAGATTCTTCTTTATTGTCATGCAAAAATCTAATTAGAAAATATTAGGAAAGACATCGTGGGTTTGACAGGAAAGCAAAAAGACCTAATAGGGAGAAAGAGAGACGATTCGTCTAAAGTCCAGGACATCCTACGAGCACCAAGAATCCAATGTACTATCTGGACCAAGTTCTTTATAATGTCCAGTTGTTCCTTTATCCGTACAATCATACGTGCGATGATATTTGTGCTAATAGACATAACAACTGTTTTGACAACTGATCAGGTGATTTTCGCCGAAATAACAAATTAAAAAAACTCCTTTCAATATCCACGACTTTGATTAGATCCTTCAATGTTCTTCTTCTTCTTTCCTGGCCTAGGAGCAGGAGCACGTCTATTAGACAGGACCTGACATCCAATTTGTTTCCAGGAAACTTGATCCATGGCTGCAATCTTCCAACCCCGGCTGCATCCAATATCCCTCAGGACTGATTCCACTTGATCCAGCCAACGAGCTCGCTGTACTCCTCTATGTCTCGTGCCGAACGGGTCGTTGACGAGCACCTTCCTGGCAGGGCCAACCAGCGTACCCTTCCGGCTTTGGCAACCGTCAGGATGTCTGCATCGTCAAACAGCTCAGCTAGCTCGTGGTTCATTCTCCTTCTCCACACGCCCTGCTCACACACACCGCCAAAGATAGTCCGTAGCACCCGCTGTTCGAAAATGGCGAGTGCATTGGCGTCCTCCGCCACCATAGTCCAGGACTCGTGCCCGTAGAGGACTACCGGCCGTATCAGTGTGCGATATATGGCGCATTTCGTGCGTTGTTGGAATCTACTGGATCTCAGGAGTTTGTGGAGTCCGTAGTAGGCACGATTCCCCTGAACAATGCGCCTTCGGATTTCGCTGCTTACGTTGTTATCCGAAGTTACGATCGTGCCATGGTAGCAAAACTCCTCGACTACCTCAAGATCGTCGCCGTCAACTAATACTCTGCTTCCGAGTCGTGCTCTATCACGGTCAGAGCATCCGGCAAGCAGGTACTTTGTCTTCGTCGCATTGATCCTCAATCCAATCCTATCGGCTTCGCGTTTCAACCTTTAACCTTTGAACCAACCTTCAATGTTGGTTTATGGTGAATGACATCTTCATTACGATGATTTATAAGAATTTTCTGAGAACTTGGGAAGATGCTTTCCTGATGAATACAGGAGATTGATTAGAATACTATTATTTTAGTTACCGATTGAGTTGAAGATCTGCTTCCTTATCCCTCAGGACTGATTCCACTTGATCCAGCCAACGAGCTCGCTGGGCTCCTCT
>KZ061821.1:311762-327797 GCA_002091835.1 Anopheles maculatus
AGAAGTATACAGAAAAGGAAAAAAGCGCTTGAAAGAACATTACAAATAACTAATAATACGAGAAAACATTTAACAAGTAAAGCCAAAAAATATTGATTATTATTCTACTTAAGTTTAAATTAAAATTGGCTGTTTCTTGTACAGTGCTAAAACAAAAGCATCATCAAACCTTTACTATCACATCAAACCATAATGCCCTAACGTTACATCAACCAACGACCGAACCATAGCGACCGTCGAAAATTTCTGAGGAAACAGCCAAACTAGTCCTGCCTTGACGTGGTTCCTCCTTACTACCTTCAACATTTCTGTCGAGATTGAACGCAACGGATGCTAATGATAGTGCCGACATACGCTTGCTGCCTCCGTTCGACTTGCACCGGCCAAAGGCCAAAGTCTTGAGAGCTGCACCGGTACCGACCGTAAACATCAACCGGGCGGCCGAGCTTTCATGTCACTTATCAGTTGGTGGATTAGTACTCTAGGGCCTGCTGTTACAGCGCAACGTACCGTACCGGGTGTGCTCGCACAATGCACAACCGATCCAAAGATCTCGCTCTCTGCGCTACCTTTCAAAGATGTCACTCGCAAAAGTGCATCTCCATGCACACATATTCTTCCCGCAACGGTGCATACTTGCATCCCGTGGTAGAAGTCTTCCCGGTACACGACTACACGCAAGGGTGCTGGACATGCAAGATGAAACAACGCCGAGAAAGCAACCGGCGCACAGGGCAACCAAGGTGCAGGCCTCACGCAACAAGACGTCAGAAGAAACAGAACCGTCTGATGGAGCCTTTCGGCTGTTCGGATCGGGAAATCACAGCCAGATCCAATTTCGTTGGGGCTAAGCAGACGTAAACGAGCACACCGAACACACACGCAGACAGCAAGACTTACATCTCCCCTTAGGTACCCATCCCGACCAGAAACATCAACCCCCCCCCCTGTTCCGAATATGCATCCAACGGATTGTGGTCGCGAACTTACATCCCCACGCAGGTTTGATGGAGGTTGGCGGTTAGTTCAATTAAATTAGAAATACACGTTTGCGTTTTGCCAAACGTCGGAACTGTTAATCGCAACTGTCAAACTGTGCACCGTGAGGGAGTAGATTTTGGGGAGCAAACCCGATGATCAAACGATACAAATTGCAGCTCGCTGTCGCTGCAGCTGCTGCTGCTGCTGCTGTGTCGTGGAAGAAACGGTGCAACGTTCGCACACCGCAAGCACCGATGTTGGTGGAAGATAACGATTCTTAGGTGAAATGAGGGATATCGTAGGGTTATCGCATTACGGGCTGCTATATGGTGTCTGGATAGATGGAGTACCACATGCAGTTTTGCGTTTGGAATAGTATCGTCACTATTCACGATACTAATTTTAACACGATTGTATTTTGAATCTGAAGCGCCCAAAAGTATGCAATGTTTAATTGTTCTACGGTGCATTAAAAATTTTAATACTTCAAGGTTTGGGAAACTTAAAGGAGATGAAGAATTGAGAAACGGGAATTGAAGGGGGTGTTTATTGTGAAGTTCGCGATATCCCTCGCATCTTGCCCATGGCAATTTCGCTCCCTTGACTAGGCTCAATAACTGCGGCCAGTTTAATCATTCCCACAGCAAAAACCAGCAACTGGTTTTACGAGAACAGTTAAATCAAGAATTTATGCAATAAATCATTTATTTTGTAAAATCTGTTTTTTAATAATAAAATTGGCATAAATACAACTCGTCGGTTTTTTTTTTGGCATACAAAAATTGAACCTTTTGTACCCTTTTGGCCAGTTTTGGTCTATTGCAAACTGATTATAGTTCAGTTATGTTAAAGCCTATTATTAATAATATGTTTGAAGAGATACTTACAAAAAGAACCATGATTAGTCCAGCCATGGACTAAGTAAATTGTCTTTAAAGTTAAGCAATTTTTCGATTTCAAGGAGTCCAGATTTCTGTTTGAAGTACTTTTTCAAAGCAGTCAGTTCAAATTCTTGCAGTTTAATTGAAGTTTTTCAATATCCCAAAAGGTAAATAAATACTAATTTCATGTAGAATAAGCACGCCCGTATCTGCATAAATTTTTCTATTAAAAAATGCTCTTAAATGCTCAATAAACAATCAGAAAGAAGATTACATGATTCTTAAAAATTGTATTTTGATTAACTGTTCCAACTATCTATTCTAATTAGCTCTGTATCAGGCAAAAATTCAGGAGGAAACGCTTTGTGAGTTGTCAAATAAATAAATAATTTCAAATCGATTTATTTTAAAATAAATAACAACAAATGCAACTCCGGTATTCCACCTCTCGAATTTCGTTCACACATTTGGTCAGTATTCATTTTTGAATCTTTCTTTTTCGATTTTATAAACTTCACCTTCAACACTCCGTTTGAAGCTCACCACCTTGCGCTCGGTTCGCAACTGCTCGTCCACAACCGTAACATGTGCCACCCTCGACAAGCTCTCCGTACGTCCGCAGTTCCTTTTCGACTGCACTGATTTCTTCCAATAGTTTAAACAAACGCTTCCGATGCTGACTGTTCCGGGCGTCGTACTTCGGATAGACGCGTCTACGTCGTCTGCCACCAGCCTGGCACGCAGCGGGCGAGCGCCAAAACTCGTTACATCGCATCCACTGTACGCGTCCCAGCTTCGAGCAAGGCAGTATGGAGCGCTTGCTAAACTTCCTGATGCAGGTGTCGTGATACAGGTGGCCACATCTTAACGCGATAATACCTTCAATTAGCCAAAAATTACAAATCGTACAGATGGGAAACATTTTCTTCTTGTGGTGGAAGCTCGTCAAAACTCGTTACGAACAAATCCGATCCGGCTTGCTATGATCGTTGCATTTCTTTAGTCTGTGTCTTCATTCAAATCGCTCAAAGCAGCCAGCCATTGAAGCCCATTTACATGGCGCTGAAACTGACGCCTATATATATACGGTCCAGGATTACACTTTGTTTGAAACCAATTTCAATCCCCAAAACGTTACACAGTCATCTTGCTTCACCCGTGAATGCTTACAAACATGGCACACACGCTCACACGATGGAAAAGCAGACCGGTTCACCGCACCGTGATGCAGCAAGCCCATTTTCCACTGGCCATAGTTGTCACTCTGTCAGCGACAGAAGATTTCTTTTTGCGCCGAGCATAAAAGCATAAACCCAGGCGACAGCTAGCATTTGCTTCCGCTGCCAAAACACACTCACACACACGCACAGGTACGTTGAGCTGGAGCGTGGAGTGGGACCACGTGAAAAATACATTAATGGAGGTCCTGGCAGTGTTGAAAGCACATCAGCAGCAAATAATGATGTAAAAAACACGACGACGAACCAAACGCTCTCACATACACAAAGGCAAGCGCACTCACACACAGGAGGTGGTTTCGTGTTGTAACGGAAATCTCCCGCACATAATTACATTTCGAAAATACACCAGACCCAGTGCCGGGATCTGCTGTGCTGCTCTGTGGCTGATGTGTTCGGTAATTGATTTTATTGAAAATTAATAATGTCAAAAGCTTGCCGGTCGGAAGCCATCACATCTGCTCGGTGGATTATGGGGTGGATTTTTTTTTCGTTCGCTCTCTCTCTCTCTCTTCCTCTCTTTTTACATTGACTACGAAGACTTGTAAATGCGGTTATGTTTGCATGGGTTTTGGCACAAGCAAGAGTGGAAGATCCTGACGATCGTCGGTGAGCAAAAATCATTTGATTGATTTGTCTAGCCGCAATTCAGGGGCTGACTTTATTTTCCTCCCTTTCAAGCTTGTCACAATGATTGTGAGAATGTGGGAATTAAACGATAATATTTCATGCAATGAGTATTGATGGATAGAAGAAAAAGAAAACTTAGAAAACTCAACCAAAAACAGAATGAGTGAGATTTTGCTAGCTAGCTAGCTAATCATGACACTAGATTGCATATATTTAGGCGCGTCAGTTAGCAAGGAATTTTTAGCCTACTAAGCAATAGCTAACGTAGCATGCACTCGAAAAATGTCCATGCGTACAGTGACGGACAAAACAATAAGTCTGTCATTTGAATATGCTATTTTGTGATATTTCAGAAGCAATAACAACATCGTAACTTTCGGATCTCTGAGTCTAAATAAACCAACAAATTTTTCAACACTCTTTTCTACTTAAAATTTCCATTTTCAATACATCTCTCCAACATGCATTCTCAATTCTTAAAGGACGCTTTATTCATTCAGACCGTGTTGTAATGCAAGAGCTTCATAACCTGTGATCGATTCCATGCACCCCGCTCTCCATTCTAGCATTACATTATATCGCTTCATTTTTACTCCTTTTTCTCCGATACTTTCCCTATCGAACATGCTCCCTAGCTAACACCAAACTGGTTAAGAAGTCAATCCACAGTGCACGGTTGGAGAATTACTTGAAACTTCCTTCATCCAGCAGCCCACACAGTCCCCAACACCAAATCAGCTGCAACACGAATGCGAACTTCTTAATGCAGGAACGGACCGGCTTGGACCCCGACAAGCCGAACCCACCGTAGCCAAATCACACTCTGCTCTGGTAGGTAGGTGGCAGAGTGGGTTGAAATAAATTTTCTTTAAAATTCAATTAAGTAAAGTTTCCGTCCCGGCGCGGCGCTCGGGTTTACCCGTAAACGCTATCGGTATTGGAATTTATTCCGGCATAAACTACTGCAATGAAGCATTGTGCAGGTGTGCAAAAGTTTGCGAACAAACAGGAGGACAGCAGCTGGGGTTATTGTAAAACCTGGGTCAGAGCTACGGTTTCGAGACGCAATCCGCTCCGGTGGACTAAACCACTCAGCGGCAGACGGTGTGTGCAATCGTTTAGGCTTCAATTTCGGTGGAATGAAATTTCAGTCCCAAAGTGTTTCGAATCAATAAAATGTTTATATTTTTTTTACTATGTTTGAATTGACGCTAGAACATTGTAGAATGCATTAGCTTGAGCTAGGAATGAAGAGAAGAAATAGTATTGTAATTGTAACTCTTATTCATTCATACTTAATAGTCCTGTGGGAGGGTATTTGGTGTTTGATGCGGTAGTATTACACTTACACAAAAAGTCTATATTGTTTATCGAAGCCAAGCATGACGAATTCTGTAGCGAGATTTACTTTGAGAACAAAGCCCCTATCTTATGAGCTAAGTGATGTACACTATTCCTTACATGCAAGACTCTTTTAACAATGAGACCCCTTGGATAAGGCATTTTTTTTATTAATAGGTCATTTGGAAGGTCCTAGTAGATGACGTTTGGACGAGGAGATCCTTGCACTGTACGGTCTTTTGGCAGAAAAGTTCCCGTCGACTGTGAGGTTACTTTATTAATCAAGAAATGCATTTCAAATTTGAGATCTGGTAGTAGAACATTTTGCTTCTAAGAAGCTTCTTCGAATAAGAAGACCAGGGTTATCAGAACACCTTAGGGCCCTTGGTAGACGAGGCTCCTTGAAAGATACGATCCTTTGGTCTCTTGGTAGAATTATTTGCATAGGTCCCTTAATAGGCGAAATACCTTGGTAGACGAGGTGTCTTGGTAGGCGAGGTGTCTTGGTAGATGAGTTCTCTTTGTAGATAAGATCCCTTGGTGAACGATAAGATTCCTTTGTAGGCAAGGATCCTTTGTAGACGAGTTTCCTTGGTAAACGTCGCTTAGTAGATTAGTTCCCTTGGAAAACAAGTTCCCTCTACAAACAAGCTCCATTGGTAATCAAGCTCTCTTGGGCTACGAATTCACTAATTAAATAGGATAATCTGATCAGAACTAGAAATAATACCTTCATTGATTTAAGCACTACAGAAAATTACGGAGTAAAGCATAATTTCTTATAGAATTATAAATACGCTAAATACAAAAAATTAATTTAAATCAATTTAAATGAAATTATGTTTAAGAATAAGTATTTGATTAACTCTATCTGAGAGCATGCACATACTTAGAATGAAATCGTAGTCTGCGTACATACGATTTGTTTCCCAGAACGATATGTTTTTTTATAGAATATAGAATTCTATTTTACGCCTAAAGTTATACAATCTATATTAAAGAGCTATTTATTAGCTACACTAAATTAGGTCATAGTAGTATTACCTAAATGTATTACATTATAAAGTTGTAATACATTTAGATAATATTACTATTCAACAGAATATCAAGCTATCAATCAATAATTTATTTCGATATCTAACGCCTGAATGAATGCAATTTTGATGTTAAAAAACAAAAATTTCGGGTGCATTTTGACAGTTACTGAAGCAACTACCGCTTCGTACAAAAATCACTAAACCAAGCAGTGAAAGAAATCATCGATTTGAAAAATGATCCACTTGTCACTAACACAAATCTCATCCCGTACACCTCTATCAACTGCAGTGTTGCACAGTTTCCCTAGCTGGAACTTCCATTCTCCTACGTTCGCAGTTCGCACTGCAGCAGTCGGAAAATTTTAGCCCTCCTCTGGTCCCTCCCTCCTCCCACCACCCATCAAAAGCTGTTCCAACCATCCGGTGTGCGGTGTAAAATATTTATGGAAATCGAAAATCATTAATTACATCTGTGCCACTTCCAATAACGATGCGCCACATGCTGTTGCTGTCCCTGCACCCCTGCGTCTGTTGCAGTCCCTCTCAGGGGTTTTTACTGCCCGGTGGAGCTTCGGATAGATTTTTTGACAACCGTATGACCGTCCGAAACGTTAAAAAAAAACACACTCACAGTCAAGCAGGCAGTTGCGTCCAGATGACAGAAGGTGTCTTCGGTAGGGAAATATCCGTCCGAAAGAAGCTTGCCCATTCGCTAGCACTGAAGCATCGCGATCAGTGTGCCAGTTTTGTGTGTGTGTGTGTGTGTTTTGTTTCTAGCGGTTCCACCGAAAAAAGTTGCTCACCGGCAGGAGAAGCGATAAAAAATCACACTCAGAACGGAACGCCGCTGTGTGAAACGGTTAGAGCCGGAGTTCGCCGCCCCACAACCTGTGCGGTGACGCCAATAAGAAAGCGGAACCGGTGTCAGGTGCGACTGACATATGCTCGGGCAGAATATAAATGGTCGGTTTTTGCCTCAGTTTGTGCTCGGGACAGCTTTTAAATCCTAACCCAAACAAACCGTTATTGAGACAAGGGCACTAGCCGGAGCGTCAGGGCAAGGTTTAGTAAGTGTGGTTTTGCTCCGCCATGGAGATGGTTGAGATTGGTTAGACGTTCTAGGTTCGCCAAGTTTGTGATTAGTGTTCGAATGTGCTAGAGCAACCGGAAAGTAATTCGTGAGACGAAGGTGAGTGATTTCTACCGATTTAACAACTCTCGACCAATTCTACCGATTATTAGCGCAGCTAACCAGCCTGGCCCAGCAAAACAAAACTCACCCGTACAGTGGCAGAGTGACTGGCGGGGCACTGATGCGCGGGGATGTTGAGAAAGCGATGCCCAACTTCTCAAAATGTGTTATCTTATTATTTAGTTCTTCCTGGAGATAAGCGGATGCCAAATGCAGGACTACTGTTCTGCACCGACGGTCTGTGCGAGAGCAAGTGAGCGAGAACGAGCCTTTCCCCCAAGAGTTTTTGCCGGGAGCGTGGGGAGTCTGGTGGTAAGTGGTTGATGGGAATGGGGACGGCTGGACGGAAACCCATGTTGTCGTTACGTCAGGTTCAGCGATTCAAAGTTTTCACCTTCATCCACGTGGCTCGCTGTGGAACAACACCGGAACAACAAGAGGATATCCAGCAGTCGTACAAGTACCCGAGCGATCACTCAACACCGACATCGTTCCCATCAGCTCAGGTAAGTGGGCAGAATCGGCGGAGGAGGAGTCGGCAAAGCAAGCAGAGGCCCTGGTGAAAATTGAGTTTTGCTCGGGCGGAATGAAGAAATGGAGAACAAGCGGAACGTTTCCAAGGAACAAACTGAGTCGACGCATCCGACCCGGCCAACACTAATCCGACCAACAATGGAGCGGGTTTTTTTTTGTTGCAGTTGTTGTCTTTCTTTCTCTTCTCGCATTCGTTCGGTCTTTTGCACTCTATTTCGGGAAGCTATTTGCTGCTACTGTTTTCGACAGAAGCAAAAATCAAAAATCCTCAACCCTGACAGCTGAGTGGTGCTATAGATAGAGCCTTGCCCGGCAGGAAGGCGCATTCGGAAGGTCTTGGATTATTTTATCGTTCGGAAATCTGGCCCGTTTTCTTTTTACCTTTTCCCTTGTACACACACGCACACACTCAATTCTATCAAACTCATCTAAACTTGTTTCCTTTAATCGGTGGGACATCTTAGGAAAAACAGTTTGAAATGATGTCAGGTACAATCAATTTCCGAAGAGCTTCAGGATTTACTTCAATACTTGATAGAAGCAATTGAGTAAGATATTGTATTAATTTGTTTAGTTTTTCCTTCGATTTTTTGTTGTTCAATGTTTGTAGAAGTTTATATTAGTCTTTTACTGTTTATTTAATTGCTTTTATTTTACATTTCTACGGTCTCTTCGCATTACTTGTAACTTTTAAATTTTATTATCATTTCTTTCGTGTTTTATTGATTGTTTTTCTATTTACTTTTGAATGTTAACTTATTGCCATAGTTTCTTTATTTATATCGTTTCATTTTTTATATTTTTTATCACATTTAAGGTTAATTTAAACTGGTTTCAATTATTTTTATTTAGAACCAACCCAATTTAAAAGAAAAAATAAGTAAAATAAAAAACTTTAAAATTCACCCAGAGATAAAAATGTGTTTTAAAAAAAATAAAAGGTTAAATAAACAAAAACACCTTAATCTTCAAGCTGCTCTCACTCCTAACGTACGTCAAATGACGTCCATCCTATTGATTCCCGCATTCATTCATGGCACTCAAGCTTATAGCATCATGTACGCTACCTTCTGTGCTCCACCAGCGCTCCCACAGATTGCTTCGACCCGGTGAGTGATGTTTGCACACACTTTGGCGCATATGCTGCGATTATAAATACAAAACCCAAACACCAGCCGGTACGTACTTGGAGTTGTTGTCGCTTCTGCTGTCATGGTTGTTGTTGCTGCTAGTGCTGCTGCTGCTGCTTTGCGTACAAGCTGCCAGTAGAATAGATAAACATTCGACCAAACAATTTACCAATGATTATCGCATCAAACGATCGTTCTGCAACTGTGCCGGGATTGTACCAGTGGACCAGTTTGTGCACGTGGGTTTCAATGTTTGTTGGAAACATAGTTTCAAAGCAAACAGGTTTCAAAGTATGGGATAAATGTAGGATAAATCAGCATGTGCTGTACTGGCTGAGTACAAGCCGGAAAAGGATTGTTGTAGATCAATTGTAAACGAAACGGGTGGACTTCAGAATTTCTTAGATCGATATTAAGGCTATTATATTTTAAAATAAAACAAACATTTCCCTATACATTAGTAAACTTAAATCCATCGTATAACGTATTTTTTTAAACTAATATAAACTAAAAAGTGCCAATATATTCGAATTCTCGTTGAGCCTACAATTATCTAACACATTTTCGCTACAACGCACTCGAAATCTCTCCAATCGGACAAGCTTCCGCATCGTGTCGAAATTAATTTGTAATAAAATCCGTTTCCAGCATGAGTCCAACCCCGGGCACCGATTGGCAAAGGCTCACTGTAAACACCGAGACCCGAATCCGGATGCAACTCAACTCCACGTAATCACGAACGATGACGAATTTGAGACATTATCCCATCAGCCCTTAAAATATGTTTGCTGAAAATGCTTCACCAACCAGTAGGCACACACACACACACACACTCACCCATTCCCGTAATTCCGTTCGGCGTTGCCGCATCTCGATGTGTGGCAGGACCGATGTCCTACATTCAACGCCCCGAGAACGCATCACGGGCAGAGAGAGAGATTCAATTCAAACATCTGTCATTTTGATAAAAACATGTGTTTTTGTGTGTTCCATCGCTTTACTTATCGCAAACTCAAATCCATTAGTGCACCGAAAAACATGGCAAACGGCTTCAGCCTGGGCAGGTTGTGGCTGGGCAGTAGTGTGAAGCTGGCCCTCTTCACATTGCAACTTTTTCGCTCTTGCATGTCTAAATGTGTTTGTGTCGTGGGGTGATTTGTCCGTGGAATCGGTTGGCGAGGTTAGGGAAGGGCGTGTGTGTTCTCGCGCTGATTCGCGTTTCAGTATGAAATGTGTCATAAATGCATTTTTACAAAATTTTGACGCTTAGAAGATAGATTTCCAACGCTACGCCGGCTTGTGGAAATTTTAGGGAACGAGGCTTAGTTTCTAACAACTACACAATGTAACGAATGTTTCGTTCGTACTGGGTACTGGAATGGTAACATCCATCGATTCGCTGACAGTTGCCTGTCGTGCGGAGCGCGTTCCGAGGCAATTTATAATTTATCTAAAATGAATAGGCTGACACGCTGTAAAACGAACCGATCAATCGTGGCAAGCACAAATTTTTGGCAGTTTGTAATGTGCCAATCATTTCATTTGATTAAAGAACGTTTGAATTGTTAAAAAAAAAATAAATTTAAATTTGTTTACGCTCTTTTTACATTTCTTATTCAACTTTTCATGACTTTAACAGCTACGGTTCGTTTAAATAAAATTATTAAAGCACTTTAATAGAAGGTAGTTCAAACCATACGCTGTTTTTCCTATGAAAATACATTAACAAAATAAATACTATATGATCAAATGTTTATTGAAATAAAAAAGAAAATAAATGACTAAAACGATTTCCATATTTACAAATTTTCTTAATTGTAGAGCTAAAATATTGAAGAGTATGAGGAAGAAAAATAATTTAAAAATAATGTTTCTGCTAGATAAGAAATATCAAAGTTTTGCCATTAATTTATTTATGAATTTTAAACCATAAATAATTCAGATTCTTTCATGTGGAGTTAATATTTGCTACAAAAAGTGTTTATAAAGTAAAATTAAATTAAACGAGCTCTTATTACGCCATATTTTTTTGCTAAAAATATAGCCTCACCCCTATACGGTAGCTGGAATGTGCGGTAATATTGAAATATGAAGCGACACAGTCATATAATTGATTTTTTCATGTGTTCTAGTATAAAGTTACACACTGCAATGCTTGTAAATAAATCTATGCTTTAAATTATTTATTGTTTTCGACGCAAAAGTTATCAGATAAAATATCAGCTATAAAAAAAGGAAACAAACATTTAATTCTTTAACTTTAATAAATGTTATTTATGTTGTTTAAAGTTATTTGAATTTAAGCACATAAACAACTATGTTTAAAAATTACGCAATATTTTTTCCAAGTTTATACACCAAAATTTTACTCAACTTTCTACAAAAAAGATTTCAAATTCGCTCCCCCCTTTACAAACGTCCAGCACCCTGGATGGAGGCGCCAGGTAGCTTTCGGCAAAAACCACCATGCTGCTCCACCGAGCAAAAGCCCGTCGCGTGTACGCATTGACGGGTAAGTAATGTAAATATTCATCGATAATACAAAGCCACCGTCTGTGCCATTAAACTAACGATCAACACTTTTATCGAAGAGCACACGGCCACGCACACACACACACACACACCGAACCTAACCTAACCACATCTCGTAATGTGTGCCGGATCTACGATCTACTAACAGTCCACAAAACGGTGCACCGTCCACCGCCAAGTACCGTCACCATCAATCTTGGAAATAGTTTTCCCAAAAACCAACGCACACTGTGCGACATTACGCTCGCCTCTACCCATTTTTAGGGGGCACCGTTTTTACCCCGCCTAATCTGTCGATAACATTCTGATTTGTTCAATCATAACCGCCTTCACCCAACACCCCGTGCGCTCGTGCGCTTTTAATAGTGCCGTATCGTGAATCATACATTTTGACAGTCCGCTCCTGTCTCGGTGTACCACACCACGGGCCCCTTCCAGCACACCGTTCGCCGGTGCAGAAAAGCAATTTAATTCCCGTTAGATGCCCCCCCTTTCCACGGTGGTTATTCTGTGCCGCTCGCACCCACTGGATGGATGGTGCAGTTCGCATCGCTAATTGGTTATGCGACGATAAGTATTTGTTATGACAATAGCAACACCAAATTTGCATAAACACTACCAGGGACACCTCGCACCGTTCACATCGCGGTGTGCGTCTGTCTGTGCACACTTGTTTGCGCGGAAAGCATGCAAGCGGCCTTTTGTGTGTCCGGTCACTTTAGCATATCGAGTGTTCGCGGGCGCGCGCGTGTGTGTGTGTGAGCGTTGTAGCGCTATCCCTTCCCAGTTCAAACAGAAATTCGCCATCCCAACCCCAAACCGGCGTTACTCCACAATTATCCACCAAACAACTAGCTAAGTGTTGTGACACTAGGGTGCGAAGGAGGGCGAGAGGCACATAAGGGGGGGACTGGTGGTGGTGGTGGTGGTACATGCATCGCAACATGCATCCCAACGGCTTCGGGGTTGCCAAAGCAAATCGAAAAGTGCTAAATTGAATTTTATGGAAATTAAATCCCCACACTCCCGGGGTTTCCAGCGTTTGGGAAAACGCATTTTCCTTTTTTTCGTTTGTTTTCTTTTCCATATCTATCTATTTGCCGCGAAAAACAAACTAGAGTAAAATTTGCAGCCGGTTTTTGTCACCCATTCCATACCCATTCCCACAAACCGCGCCCAAGCGCCGGAACGAATTTGATATGTCGAAAATAAATTAATACAAACATTAGCGTTTATTTTCTTCTCGCTCGCATATTATACATTTAATTTCTGCTTCGCATGCCGGCAACGGGGGCACCGATTTGTTTTGTTGCGAGCATTGGTGCGGCAAGGTGATACGGCAATATGGCAAAATTTGCATGCTCGTCATATGCTGGGGCAGGTGGCACAAAAAGCACCTACACCAACTGACATGCAAACATCGGCGAGATCGGTTGACGAGGCTGCAAA
The DNA here is from genome assembly GCA_002091835.1 of Anopheles maculatus. Lineage (NCBI taxonomy): Eukaryota > Metazoa > Arthropoda > Insecta > Diptera > Culicidae > Anopheles > Anopheles maculatus. The sequence goes on from KZ061821.1 coordinate 324,708, forward strand.
TGAGCCAACCGACTCCTACCAATTGCATTGCGCGGTAGGTAAAATATTGAAAATTATGCATCGCTCTATATTTGATCATTTCTGCCTCGCTTGTTTGACTGCTTTTTTTCGGTTTTTGTTTTCGCTTTCGGCTTTTGAGGGAAGATTTTTCTTTTTATTAATAATTCACACATTGCGCGAGGTCAACTTTATCCACTGTGTGTGTGTGTGCGTATGCTCTAAATGCAGTTTTTGTTTATGTTGTGCTAACGAACGCATTGGCGCATTCGCGAACATTCAGCGCGCCTGTTTAAAAGTCAAACAGAACAATAAAAACAACGCTTTAAGCATGAATGCGCTTAAAATACGGAATCTTTTCTCAATATTGACTCACTCCTCGAGCCGGCTATTAATTACCATAATAGATTAATGATATCGTTTCAGTGTAGTGATAATAGAAACCTAATTTATTTACTACCTGGATTAAGATTTCTTAACTGTTGCTAGATCGAGAGCGCACAAATTACAAATGCAAATCATTCTTATCGTACAAAGATCTCTATCTCCAATCGAGATTGCGGTTCGATTCACGCATTCACCCTTTTCCATTAATAATTTCAGTCAGTTTTTCCTTATTTTGGGTGGGGGAGCTTTGGGATGATTGTACATGACATAATTAAAACAATACAAACAAAACCTACGAAGAAGATGTCTACAACGCACGCCACAACATCCATATGGAACTGCAAAAGACTTGTGACTGACCGGGACTCAACTCGCCCTTGTAGCTAAAGATCTTTTAAAGCACAATCTCCTCCTAAGCATTCGCTCATAGTCTCGCTTTACCGCTCTTAATAGTTTCATGATCTTCGGTGGTAAACAATCGGTAGGTACCGTTGCTTTGGAGGAAATAAATTGGATCCTTCACTTTGTTCAGATCGTACCCGTCCACCTGGAGGTCTCGCTTCTTTAGCTTGAACGTGGTCGTCATCGGTACTTCGGACAGGACGCGTATGAAGAGAGGTCTTGCGTACGTTGGTAGGCTGGCCCGTATTCCGGCGGCTAGCTGTTCCATATCTACCTTATTGTCGGGATCGACGATCGCCGCCATACCCGCTTTACCTTCCGTTTCGGGGATCTGTGTGTGAGTGTGATAAAATAGATTCAACAATATTAGTTCTCTACCTTTACTCTTAAGCGTGAGGCATCGATCACTTACATCCACACCGTAAACAGCACAATCTTTCAAGCCTACGATCGTTGTGATGACTCCTTCCACCTCGGAGGTAGCAACGTTCTCACCGCGCCATCTAAAACAATTTTATTCAGACATAAATTGGTTAAAGAATGCATTTTATAGAACAGTATCCCACAACCATACCTGAATGTGTCACCCGTTCGGTCCTTGAAGTAATAATTTCCGAGCAAATCCTGCACCAGAATGTCACCCGAGTTGAAGAAAATGTCCCCCTTACGGAAGACGTCGTGCAGTACCTTCTTCTCCGAGGCCGCTTTGTCCGCGTAGCCGACGAACGAGTTCAGTGCCTTCTTCGGGTTAATCTTACCAACAAATACACCCGGTTCGCCTGGTTTGCACTTGATGCAGAACCCGTCAGAGCCTCGGATAATCTCACCAGTCTCTTCATCGCACCTTGAATAAAAAAATACATTGTTTAATAGATTCGATTATGAATTCTATCCAAAAAGTATATTCACCTAATCAACGTGACCGGATAGATGGCTTTAGCAAAGTTGGGAACGAAACCCACAGCTCCCATTGTGTTATCGATGTTTACTGTAAAATAGGTGTAAGAAAATTAAATGCTTTAGTCTTCTTTAAATAATTATTTCATCCTCTTTAGTTGGCTAAACACTTACACAAGTTCGAATTGCCTTCCGTTGAACCATAGAATTCGCCGATCTGCTCAATATTAAACCGCGAAACAAACTGGGGCCAAATCTGGGGCCGTAAACCATTTCCAAACATGAGCCGCACGCTGTGCTGTGTGTCGGTCGGTTTTGCTGGTGTCATCAGTAAGAAGCGACATATTTCCCCAATATATTGTGCCACCTAGAAAAAGCACACCAACATGCACGCACCCACGAAAGGGAAAGTGAAACGGGGGGAAAAAAACTTTTTAAGATACTGGAAGTTTCATGCAACCGCAAAAAAAACCCTTACCGTGCACTTGTACCGGATACAGTCCGTCCAGAAGTTGGAGGCTGAGAACTTCTTGCGCAAGGCGGCTGTCACACCGCACAGCAGCACGCTACCGACACCGATCATACCGCCGGCCGAATGGTACAGTGGCAATGAATTATAAATGATGTCGTCATCGCGGAAGCTCAGCATGTAATAGCATCCCAAGGCCATGAATGTGTACCTTGAAGAACGAAAAAGAAGGAAAGGGCCCGTTTTGTTTTATTTGTTGTTTGGTTCGTTTGTTTTGTCCTTCACAAACACTTTGGCGATGATAATGGCTAACAATGAAGGTGGTGAAAGAAAAATGACACTACGGGACGGGGTTGTATTAAAACCACAAGAATGCTGGCAAAAAAAAAATGTTGTAATTGCGGGTGCTGGTGAGAACAATAGAAATTCAGTCAGCTAGGGTGTCTTTGGAGTATATCGAAATAGTCTAACAAGATTTAAATGTAGACGAGTTAAATCAATGAAATTGGTTGATAATGAAAAAAAAACTAGTAGAATTTGTTAAAAAATTGTCAACAATGAGAAAAACATTTATGAATTAATAAGAATATCGAATGTACAAACTATTCTTAACACAATTGTTGGTAAAACAACGAAAGAAGGAGATTGATAAAGCAAAACATAAAAGTATAACATAAAAAATAATAAAAACAAATAAAAATTAGTTCAAAAACTGGCGAATGAAGCAACTTTTGACTAAAAACATTGTTAAAAATAAATTAAGTAAAAAAGTTCAAACGAATAAATAAAATTTTCCAAAAGTAAATTGACTCGTTCAAAATATTAAACTATCGCTTGATAATAAAGCTATTACCGTCTTACAAAAAAAGTAAATGAAAAGGGTAATATTGTAAAATACTAAAATAAATTGTAACAAACATTGATGCAAAACTTGACGA
>KZ061822.1:0-11884 GCA_002091835.1 Anopheles maculatus
GTTTTATTTAAATATTATGCTAGATTGTTTGATTCTCTTTCCAACGACCAGCTTTCTCTTCAAAAAGTCATGTTTTGGCCTGATTCAATCTTAATTAAATATAATGTTGTTTAGAATAATTCAATTGCCATCTATCTCAAAATCCTTCTTTTTCTTCTTTTAATTCACTACAATCTCGTAAGGTCTTGGCTTACCATATTTCCGGTTTTCTATGACTTATTTGATACCCTTAGCTGGATAGTCAGTCCTGCGGACGGGGAGGCGGTCCGATTGGATTCGAACCTCGGTCCTGCCGTGTGAAGGCCGGTGCCGCTATCGTATATACCACCGAGCCGCCCCATAAACCAATCCCTAATAAATTAGTTGCTGCGGTTCGATAGGACCGTTGACAACAGATCAATACAAAACAATATTAAGTCATTTAGAACTTCACAGAACCTTAACCCCTTACAATCCCAAATACCAGTTAAAGCCTATCACGATCCCGAGAAATCCCATTCCTGACAGTCATATCACGAGCGAATCTGATCCCAGATCCAGATCCCACATATCCGAATCCAGACTGCGCCGATCAAGGATCAGGATCTGGGTTCCGATTCGGATTCCGTTTCGCATCACCAGTCGAGTTTGGCGAATAATAGTAAAGAGTGAGAAAAAGGGTAAGTGATAATACTTGTCTAGATGTATGTAGATATCATCGAACTGGAAATCTCTTCTTCTTTTTTGGCCTAACGACCTCTTAGGTCATGGCTGCTATTTCTGGCTTACTAGACTTATTGTTACCGCATAGTTGGATAGTCAGTCCTCACACTATGGGGGAACGGCCCAGATAAGACTTGAACCCCGGTCCTGCTGTGTGAAGACCGACGCCGCTATCGCATCAACCACCGAACCGGTCGTCACCGAACCGGTAAAACCTCAACCGATCAATGGTAGCTGCTGAGGTAATCTTACCTATTCGTGCACCGTAAAGTAAAGGTAGTACACAAGAAATATGATTACGTTCCCATTTTGAATATTTATTCACTTTTTTCTTGTTGTTTGGTATGGTTGCTATACATATAACTTAGGTGCAAATGTATGGTCAACACAGAAGTCCCACACTATTATGCTTTATAATGTGTGGTTTTATTTGCATAAATATTACATTTCTCAGCTTTAGTTTAACCCATCACCGTCCATCAAGCTGCTGTTACGACACATACATTTTTTCTTTGTATTGTTAAATGGATAATGCTGCTGCTGCTTATTTGTCTCTAGTGTTGCGTTACATACTTCCGACGACTTCATCTCCAGTTATGCGTTCCCATCCATGGTATGGCAAACGGATACATAATTTTATTGTTTCGTTTTTTGTTCCATTTTCCATGTTCTGTTAAGTTAAATAACATACACATCGAACACATCCATATCGTTGTAACGCGCGAAGGTTTGAAAAATGTTCCAGATACATACGTTTTCCGCGCTACAGGTGCGTGAAGTTTGTCTGCTTGCGATTCACTCTAATCGTATCGTTTTCCTTTAGCTGATGTTGAGATTTTAGGTGGTTAATGCTCTTCATTAGAGTGGCATTTTCGCCATGTTCATTTCTACAGTACATTGGTAATATATTGTTTGAGTTTGAAATTGTCCTTTGCAGTTGGTACAGTTGGTAAGCTGTGTTTGTTTGCTTTAGTAGTCTTCTGATTTTGAGTACGGCATTGCTGTCTTTTTAATGATTATCTATATCACGTTCTATAACCGGTCTATTGCATTATCCGCTTCTACACATAATACGTTTTTTTTATCCGGAACAATCAAAATCCGTTGTTTCAAGCGACAGCTTGATATGCATATATGAACAGCATTCAAGAAAATGGGAAAATAATTAACGAAAAATATGAAATTGCATCAGACGGCAGCAGACAAAAAGTTGTTTAAGTTGTAGTAAAATTATTTCTTTCCGGTTTTGTTATCATTAGCGGATTGCTGATGTGTGAGTAATTGGAGCCATTTTGCACTGTAAGGATCACTAATATTCTCATGTTGTTTATTCTCAACTTTATTTGGTCTTAGCTGTTTCCTTCGTTCTGTTTCTGTTTCGGTTAGTTGACCAGTTTTGTTTTTACACTTACAACACACACACACACAAATTTGCTTTTAGGGAAGTACTTCTGGACGCATGTTTTTTTTTCCTGTTGTTGTGTCAGCTGTATCAGCCATCATCTTGCCGATGGAGTTTGCAATATACACAAATATGGGAATTCCTGGAACTAGTGGCAGGAGGAGCACTGGAGCGCTAGGTGCACTAGAGTAGTCGTACGAGAGGTTTACCCACAAGTAATAACAATTATGTATGATTTCCGCCCAAGTTTTACACATGTATAGTATGAGAGCATTACGTGACTGGGTGTAAGTCTGCGTGTGTGTGTTTTGAACGTTCTTTACAACATTCAACAGCTGTATCATACAGCACGGTCTCACGAACGATGTGCGACAGGACACAGGACAGAGAGGGAACAGAGAAGCTATAACCTAAACACTATCAACCTGAACTTTGTTGCCAAACCGTCGTTTAGATATGGAGTTTAGAGAGAAAACGTTCAACGTCGTCCGCCATTCTATCCGCTACTAAATTCATTTAACGCTTGCAATAGCATAATAAATAACACTTTCTGAAGAAATAACCTATCCGTGTACGATTCTGATTCCGAGAGCTGGATTCCGTGCTCGAAATACAGTGTCTCCAATCCTGACATTCAGACACCTTGAAATCTAACGATTGTTTGACATTGAGAATGATTTTCTTTACCTAGAGGCGACTGGACAATCATGACAACGAAAAATGTTTACCAAAATACCAAAGCTTTAAATGATTTGTACAGCGTAACTAGTATGATCTCTCTGTAATTGTCGAATAAATCGTACATTTGTATTGACAGAACTTCACTGTTGTAAACTTGTAAAGCAAAAGGATGCTGCCACTGCATTTTATTTGTGTATTTTCTTTTGTTATGTCTGGTAAATGGGAAGGCGTGAGAGATGCAACCGGATTGTCTATATAGCTTAGGGCTGAATAAAAACGGTCTCAAAGTTGAGCAATTGTTCGATTTCAAAGTGTCCTGAATTCTGTTTGAGACACTGCACATAGCGTGTGTAAAGAGTTGAGAGTTTTTTTTGCGTTCGTTGAATAATAGGATAGGGCACGGTTTAAGTTCTAAATATATATATATATGTATATGTATGTATGTATATATTTATATATGCTTCTGTTTCATCATTTAGTAATCATCCTAGCATTTGCGTAACGAGTTTGGTTTGATGGGTTTGTTTTTGTTTGTTCTTACAAGCGTAACGAGCAGCTATGTCTTGCGATTTTAATTGATATTCGGTTTGGCGATACGGCGATATGCCGTTCGCAATAAATAACGATGCCTATACGTAATTATAAGGTATATAAGTATGCTTACAATGTATGTATCTATGTATATGTCCGGTTGTACTTGCAGACACACATTGTGAGATAAGAAGTAATCGGACAAATAAAGCAAGAAACAATCGAAATCCTAACAGGCCGCAAACCTGCACAAAATATTAGTGCTTTTGCGGCATCATTTAAACTAACGCACTTATTTGACTTCTTCACTGATAATAATCATATCAATACCTAATCACATTGTACCGGGAAACGATTGGTTTTGTAATGAAATTGTACACACCCATCTTAATAGCTAGGCGGCTGTTTGCTAATCATAAGAATTAGTAACTATAAACAATGCAACTTGCAAATTTCGGGGTGTAAGCGAAAAGTTATACATCAAGTAAGAGCTGCATAGTTGCTTCACTCACCGCTTGCCCATTATTCACTCACGACACTCATTGCGACACCATATGTACGCAGTTCGCCCCAGTCAGGTGTCCCCAATTGCTTAAAGGATGTACTCAAAAAGAGCAAAAAAAAAGGGACAAAGTAGTTTGCAATATCTGCTACCATTCTCAACTATGCTGCATTCAACGTTCCAATAATAATCACTAGCATTCGTGGAAATGTAACAAGCTAAAGAGTAGATGTCCTATTAGATTGGAGATGGTCTATTTCTATCGATTACATGACACCTTTCGGTAGCTTATAAATAAACGCTTTCAGTGGAATGTTTTCGCTTCCTAACTTCCAACGAACAAAAAAAAAAAAACAAATGAATACAATAGCCATTAACTTAACAACGCTCCATACAGCTGATTGTGACGTCTCCATTGCATTTAGATGTTCCCCAGGGAAACTGGTTTTCAATATCGGCGAAGGTGTTAATATCTACACATTTCAATCTGACAGTACTACCATTTTGTATGATGAACTTTCTTCTGGGGCCGTACGAAATAATACCTTTAACTGATGCAACAAATACAACTGTATCAGTAAACACACCAAGCGATAGACACTTGGAGCGGAATCAAATTTGCACGAGTCAACCTCGTGCTGAATACTAGCTCTCCGTTGTGATCTATTTAACTACCAACAACAACAAAAAAAGGATAATACTTGTTTGCTTGTTTGCCTTACAGGGTCTATGCGTCACTCTCCTAGAGAGAGTGTAAGAAATTGTTTACGATGATTGTATATAAATAGAATACTACTATGCGTGGTTTGTCTGTGAAGAGCTACTGCAGCGTTCGTGAACTCCATACACAGCTGCAAGGAAAGTCCCTGTGCCATTTTGAAGAATGCGTTTTCCTCAAATTCAAAACAATCGTTTCGATGCTACATTTACAATATTACACCTATAACAGTGGGCTTAATTTTCTTTGTTAATATTTGCTAAGGTTCTGCTGCTGCTGCTGCTGCTGCTACTGTGGCATTGCCCTGCTGCTGCTGTCCATGTGAAATGCTCGCATCATTAGCTGATTATTGTTGCATTGATTAATATCGTTATTGTTACTCATAGTATTTTCGTTATTACAGTTATTGTTATTATAATTAGCATTATAATTATTGATTTTATTGTTGTGATATCGCTTACTGTTGTTGTTGTGTCGATCGTTCTCAGCACCGTCCGCTGGTTGTCTGCACTCATCGTTGTAGCCATATTCCGTCTGACAGAGGGTGCCGCTGACGACGGTGTCCGGGTCGATACACCATGCGAAACCACGGACTAAGCCGTCTCGATTTAACGAGTCATTATGGGCTTTGGTGAAAGTTGCAGAAAGCCCTGCTGCCCGTTATACATTTCCTTAACACGGCGTGGTGAAAAGTTGAAGAGAGATATATAAAACACGCACTAGGCGTAACAGGCACCAAACACTACCATAGGTGAGGGAAATTGTTTCTCTAGAATACGACTAACGGAAAAAGAACCAAAAAATATTTATCATGCTGGACATTTTAAATCAAGCTTAAACTAATAGCGAATAAAACGGAAAATTACACAATAGCAGGACGCAATGTACAGTTTCACATACAACATAAATTTCAATAAACGATACATTTCTTTCGCTTCACAAACAATACAACATAACTTTAAAGAATCAATAAAATATACAAATACATATATATAAATAATGAACAATTTTCAAGCACGCTTGATTTCAAAAAAATGATCTCAAAACATTACATAAATCGTTGCACAATTACATATTTCATTGTTCTAATTAGAGATATCATTTGGTATGATACTTGATAGTTGACATTCTAGCCGAGTTTGTTGTAAGAGATAAATCATACAGTGACCGTCAAATTAAAGAGCCCATCTCTTCCTTTTTTCGTTTTTACAATTTTTGTTGTTGTAAATGTGGAACAATTACAATTATTTGTCGGAGGATCGATGTACAGGAAGTCAATAATAAATCAGCAAGGCTAATAAAGACAAACGGCTCAAATTTGCTGAGGAATATGCTGTTAAGCGCCTAAACTTTCAGAAAATAGTTCTTTGGCTAGATTGAAAATTTGAACTGATTAATCGAAAGCTTTCGAGACGTGTTTGATACAGATTGGACGAAGGCATCTTGCATCTTGTAGCAGCTCCGAGAGGCCAAACAAGGGTATATTAATTATTAAAATTTTCTTTAATTTGTGAAATAAATAATTTGGTTTTATCCAATTTAAATTGCACTATTTGACTCATTAAAAAATCGGGCTAAAAAGCATCTCAAAACTAAGGAATGGGGAACATTATTGTGCCGGCCACTGTACATGACAAAGAACTGTTTTCAGGAGTAGGATGGATATAGATATAATTTAAATGAATATAAAGTATACATCTTCTTAGTACGGCACGTAAAACAAGTGGCGCAACGATATTAACTTTTACGTTGTCGATCTCTTTTACACGGGGACAGAGTACCCTCCACTGAAACATAACGTAGCTTACACTCGATTCGAGCGTTACACGCGAACAGTAACACGTAAAACACCCGCAATGAAATGGGAATGATTTTGGCAAAGCACATAATAAGAAAAAGTATTACATATAAACCGTTTTACACACATAAAGTCGTCACGTATCAAACAATCAATAGTTATGCACAAAACAAGACAAAAAAAAATAGAAAGCATATCAGGACCGACTATACAGCTACTGTGTGTATGTGTGCTTATGATGGTGGTGTGTTAACTAGCAGTTGCGGGAGATTTGCCGTTCTTACCGGACGACACGAACGGGCCGACGTAATTGCTCGGAAACAGACCGGTGGTGCCGTTCAGTTCACCGCGCCACCACTCCGGCTCATCCCGGCCGAGCACGCTAATGATATCGTCCTTCTCAAAGGACAGCTCGTCGTCGTTCAGTGCTTTGTACGGGTACAGTGCGATGACTTTATCTACAGATTTAAAAACAATTTTAAGTTTACATTACTAACTAATAGCGCGGTGCGTAAGACCTGACCATTGCTGCAAGCTACCTACCGAGAATAGTTTCCGTCAGCTCTACCTTGCTCGCTGACACGGGCGTGTTGCGGCCGCTGTTTCGTCCACCCTGCAATATCTTGACGTACGTCGCCGGGAACCAACCAATCTGGCGGCGACGTCCTTTTGCCTACCAAACATAAGCATGTTCACGTTAAATTATTGCGTTTATAACGGGGAAAGCTAAGTGGCGAACCAACAAACCATACCTGTAATTCACCTTCCCACCAACCGGAATCGGTCTTTTTTCTTATCATTATTAGCTGACCGCGCTGTAGTGACAGCTGCTCGGAGCTGGTCGCCTCGTATGGGGCAATCACCTGTGCCACTTCGCCCTTCCGCCGGAGACTGGGTGTGGCCGATGTCATGGACATGGAGGAGTAACGAATGTTTTCTTCGTTCGCTGCCGCACCTGGCGGTGGTTGAGTATTGATCTGGGACACTTCCGAATCGAGCTCGGCCTGATTTCGTGCATCCTCGGCGTCCTGAGTATTACTGCCGGCGGCGGTGGTTGATTGCTTGCGCTTAATGTCCTGCTCGTACGATTGCGCTGCTTGTGGCTGGTGTTGTTCCGGTTCCTGGTGCGCAGGTTCCTCATTATATGTCGCTTGGTTGCCGTTCATTGTCTCCTGTAAGGAAATAAAAAACAGTTAGATGTCTGGTAAATTAGGTACACTGAGCGAAACAAAAGTTGAACCTTCATTTGTATGGCAATGTGCTTGAAAAAAGTAAGCAAATGGTAGGGAAACATAGGAGTCAACATGATGTGATAAGAAACAGAATATACGGTCTAGCGCCGTATTGTGATGAATCGAGGTACGAAGGGCACGGAAGAAAACATGTAAGTTGCCGCTTTGCGAAGTTGCCGAGAGCAAAGCTGGGACATCAAATCAATCTAGAAGAACTTCGGCAAAAAGATTGGGCTAAAGAACGTTGATCTTTCGAGAGATGTCTGTCCTATTAACGGGATAAAGTATAGAAGTATAGAAGGTGAATGAAGCTAATGAAGTATCTTTGCACCCATACGCTACCGATCACAACACAATACCGAATGTCTTCCTATACCTGTTGGCTATCAATTCAAAGGTGAGAGGAGGACAAGCCGAACGATCTAATTCCAATGATAGAAACTCAGTTGATATGAATATTATTGTGACAATTTCGATGTACAAAACGATTTCGATGAAAGCTTTCATTGGCTGCCGGAATTAAACAAGGCTGCAGAATGAGGATTATAATATCGAAATGCGATAAATAAGCTTAAGCGATCACGACGATTCGTTCTCGCTATCCTAATGCCCCCTTGCTACAGATTTCTTCGGAAGCTACCTAGCTGGATTTGTTGGAGGGAAATCCACTACCGACCAAATCTTCACTCTACGGCAGATTCTCCAGAATTCCCGGGAGCACCAGACCCCTACGCACCACCTGCTGTTCATGGATTTCAAGGCAGCCTACGATACCATAGATCGTGCCGAGCTATGCGTGTGCATAGATGTGCATAGATCGTGTGCAGTGCGAGGTAAGAGTGTCAAACATGCTATCGGAATCGTTCGAATATCATAGGAGACTGAGACAAGGGGAGGAACTCTCCTGTTTGCTGTTCAACAACGCTCTCTCTGGAACTTTCACCCGATCTCTAAAATTCCTTGGTCTCGCGGATAACATCGACATCATCGGGCGTACACCCGACTGAAACGCGAGGCCGATAGTATTGGAATGAGGATCAATGCGACGAAGACAAAGTACCTGCTTGCCGGAGGCTCTGACCGTGATAGAGCACGACTCGGAAGCAGAGTGTTAGTTGACGGCGACGATCTCGAGATAGTAGAGGAGTTCTGCTACCTTGGCATGATCGTAACTTCGGATAACAACGTAAGCTGCGAAATCCCAAGGCGCATTGTTCAGGGGCAACGTGCCTACTATAGGCTCCACAAACTCCTGAGATCCAGAAGAATCCAAACAACGCACGAAATGCGCCATATATCACACACTGATACGGCCGGTAGTCCTTTACGGGCACGAATCCTGGACTATGCTGGCGGAGGACGCCAATGTACTTGCCATTTTCGAGCGACATGTGCTGCGAACTATATTTGGCGGTGTATGCGAGCAGGGCGTGTGGAGAAGGAGAATGAACCACGGGCTAGATGTGCTGTTTGGCGATGTAGACATCCTGACGGTTGCCAAAGCCAGAAGGATACGCTTGTTGGGGCACGTGATGAGGATGCTGGACTCATGCCCTACTAGGAAGGTGCTCCTCGGCGACCCGTTCGGCACGAGGCGCAGAGGAGCACAGCGAGCTCGTTGGCTGGATCAAGTGGAGTCAGACCTGAGGGATATCGGTTGCAGCCGGTGGAGGAGTGGTGCAGCCATTGATCAATCGTTGATCAAAAATAAAATAGTATAATTTTTTTCTCCTATTCAGTCCTTCAAATTCAAGGTCGATCGAAAAAATGCGAAGACAGAGGGTTATAACAACATTTTAAATCCGAAAAGCAGCGCAATATGGTAAGCAAAATATTGAGAATATTCCGTCAAAGGCACACTCCTTATTCTTGTTTCACTTGTTGTTATAATCTGTAATCATGCAAGAGTGTTTACTTACGCCTTCTTGCTTTTGCACGTAGTTCGAAGGGAAAATGCCAGTCCGGTTGCCGATTGTGCCTGTCCACCAATCGCCCTCTTTCTTCGACACGGCAATCGTTTCACCTGCATCGAACACAAGATCACCTGCTTCCGCCGATTGGTATGCGTAGCACGCGACATAATATTCAACGTCACCGTTGCAAGTAGCCCTGAGGAGAATTGAAAAGAATGGTGCGTAAGTATACATTTTTTTTAACCTGGCTACTGTTACTACTTACTCTGTATTATCGTTCGCCGGCTGGAAGTCAGCGGCTGGTACGGTCGTGAAATCCGCTGCCGGCTCACTGTACGCTATCGTTTCTGGAGCTGGAGGTTCTACCACGTTCAGGTTGCTGTCGACCTTTTCAACAAACGATTCCGGGAACCAACCGGTATGGCCATTTATTTCACCTGCCAACCATCCGGGTTCTGCATTCTGCTCTAGCGGTACCTGTATGTGAGTTAAGAAAGAATTTAAGGCACATGTCGAGGAATAGAAACCCACACGTCTAGTCACTTACCATCACAATATCACCAGGTTGGAATGAAATCTCGTCGCTGTTTCGGGCGCTAAACTCGTAGATCGCACGGTACTTCGTGTATCCTGGTGGTGTTTGCACATCGTTGCCGGTCCTGGTAGTGATGCTGGTTACCGGTGCAGGTTCGCTGTTGGTTACCGCGTGTGTTGTTGTATCCGAAGTGCCCCACGAGTTGCTTGTATCCCATGAGCTAGTGTATGATTCGTTTTTACGATTATTCTTCATCTCCAAGATCTGTGTTCGGAATTGAATAAGATGTTAGGGTGATGTTGTCTCAATCGGGGCTCTCAGAGCTACAAAATTACGGAATCAACGCATACCTGAATTCTCTGCATATCGTATTCGCCATATAGCTTCTCGCAGGCATCAATCAGATCGGTCAATTGCGACTTCAGCTCGATTAGCTGATCCCGGTTCAGATTAATATCCGTCGATTTGTTCTCAATCTGTTGCTTGGTGTTTTCTAGCTTGTCCTTCAGCTGCTGTATGACGATCTGCCGGGAAAAGCGAATTAGGTCATTTGTTTTGGGAGTTCATGAAAATTGCCACATCGGTCATTACCTGTTTGTTAGTAAACTGTAGCTGACTTTCCGTTTCGCCTGATTTGCTCTTCGCGTCAAGCTTAGCCTTCTCCTGGCTCAACTGCACCAACCTCTGATTCTGTTCCTTCACCTTAGCCTTCAGCTGTGTCATTTCTGCCATTTGCGTGTCACGCGTTGTACGCATACCGTCGATCGTACTTTTAACGGTCGTGACATTAACGCGTGTGTCGCAAATCTTTTGCGACAGTTCCTTAATGCGCTCGTTGAACGTGCTCAGCTCGACGCTTAAGGATTGATTTTGCGCTTTTAGCTTGAGCACGTTTTCTTGCTCACGCTGTCGGTGCTGTTGCATTTCAGCTATCTTTTGTGTTTCCCACTCGAGCTGACGTTGCTTTTCTAGTTCCCTGGAAAAATAATGGAGAAATATATATATGAAATGGGTATCCAATACGTTTAAAACAAACCGAACGTACTTTCGAGCAAGTTCCTTCTTTTCGAGTTCTCGTTTGCGCTGTTCCTCTCGCTCCTGTTCGAGTTCGCGTTGGCGCTGCAATTCTTTTTCCAGCTCCTGTTGTTTCTTCAGTTCTGCTTCCAGCTTCGCCTTACGGATCTTTTCCTGTTCTTCGCGTTCTTTGCGCTCACGTTCCTCCTAAAAGTGGTAAGTCGAAATGGTAAATTAAGTACCACACGGCTCTTTCTTCCACGAATAGAACTCACCTGTTCCTTCTTTTGTATATCCATCAGTGCTTTCCTTCGCCGTTCGAGCTCTGCCTGACCTTTATCGAAGTTTTCCTTGCGCTTATCTTCGAACGATGCTAAAATAAAACAGGAAAAGGAATGTTAATAATCTGCCTAACGAACACAGTATGGGCTTCCTTACTTTGTGGTAAACCAGACAATGGATCAAGCTCAACGGCAGCATGCACTGGAGCACCCTGTGACGAAACGGAACCATGGCGTGAACCTACCACCGACCCATGGCGCGATGAAGCCTTGCGGAACGAAGGTGGCACTAGGTCTGGTGGCAGCGTGGTCGGAACTTTCTCGCCAGCAGCCGCCATGTCACACAAATACATTGCCAACACGAACTCTTCACAGCCAAGCCGGCCGTCTGTGTCCATATCGGCTAGCGCCCAAATTTGTGCCAGCAGTGCCTGCGGAAGTTTCGTTTGCACCATAATGTTGCGTGCCTGCGGTCCGGTCAGAAATCCGCTACGGTTGCGATCAGTCGTGTTGAAAAGCTGGGTGTACTTCAGCTTCGCAGGACCCTTGATTGCCCACTCGATTTGTCCTCTGCA
>KZ061822.1:19231-78822 GCA_002091835.1 Anopheles maculatus
GGTTGGCGGCCAATTTCAACGACTTCACCGCGCCGAATGTGTGGCCTCCCAGCTCCCCAGATCTTAATCCAATGGATTATTTCGTGTGGGGCGCGGTGGAACGGGACACCAACAAAACCTCCAGCAACACCAAGGCGGAGCTGATGTCGAAAATCAGGTCCGTTTTCGCGGCCCTACCTCGCGAAACTGTCGCCAGGGCTTGTTTTCGGTTCCGGAGACGGGTGGAGGCCGTAATAGAAGCCGAGGGCGGATATTTTGAATAAAATGAATAAAATACATGGTAAGCTACTATTTCTAAAACTAGCTACTGTCAAATTTATCTCGAACACCCTGTATATCCTACGAGTAACGTCGTCTTCTATTTGGGCTTGGATCGTTACTCCAAAGACCAGAGCAACAAACCTCATTTTCCTTGTATTTCTATACAGGATCTTTTCGTTCCGATCCGTTCATCCTAAAGATCCGTTGGCATTGAAAACGCGGCATACACTGTGTTATCAAAATGATTCCTCTTCTTTAGCAACAACCTCGCAAAGTCTTGGCCTGCCGCATCACTAGCTTTCCTTGACTGATTGTACCCGTAACTGGATAGTCAGTCCTGCGTACGAGGAGACGGTCTTGATGTGGTTCTCGTTTTAAGACATTAGCCTTAAGTTATTTCAACTCTTTACGACATAATATACAATGTAAATGGAATTGATATAATATATATCAATTTTAATATTATTTTAGTACGTTAACATATTTTTTTTAAATACGTTTACGAGATCCATCCGAATACGTTTAAACGCTTTTAACAATTTTCGCATTTTTGCCGTCGCACCTAGTACGAAACAACAAAACACTTACGGAGATTCAATAGATGGAGCCCGTTCCGAGATTGACATCGAGCGGGCTGGCGTTCCGCCACCGGAATGAGGCGGTGTCGGTGGGGCCGGAACGACCGGTGCTACACCGGCTACCAGTGGTACCGCACCGACACTTCCGAGTGGATCAATTAGCGGCTTTACGGCTGCGGTCGGCGGAATGGTTGGAACAGTCCCTACCAACCCCCCGATCAGCGGCTGTTGCATCACTACTGGAGCAGGTGACATGCCCGGAATCAGTGGTTGTTGTCCCATCGAGATGAGTGGAGCCTGTGCAGTCACGCCGATCAGTGGTTGGGGTGGAAGTGCCGGTTTCGGAGGAGCCACTCCACCCATTTGATTGTTCATTAGCGGAGGCACTACAGCGTGCGGGACGATGCCGGCGGCATGCGGAGCCATCATGGGTGGCTGCGCCTGTGGAACAACGTGTGGTACGGCCCCAATCGAACCGGACAGTGATTTCAGTGGATCGAGCGGACTCAGACCGGAAGTGGGGGTGAGAATCGGTGTTCCACCAACGGCAGTGAGCGATGCGACCAGTGTCGGAGGAAGTGCCTTTGGAACTTCAAATCCACGCAGCTTCAGATTGATCAGCTTGCAGGCGATGCTGAATTCACCGAGCGTCATACGCCCATCGGCATCAGTATCGGCAAGGGCCCTAAAATGTAAGGTAAAAAAATGTAATTAATAAAACTTTCATTGTTGGATGTAAGGCATAAGTTTACATTACTTTCTAATGCTTCAGAACGGAGACGGAAATAATATAGAAAGAATATAGACGGGAACCATATTGATTCCCGTTCGGACCAGCTACGGATAAAACAAAGTCATAGAAAGCCAGAAATAGCACGTCGAACCCTCTCGAGCTTGAAGTGCCAAATAAGCAGAGGAATAAAGAATTCGATAAGATTTTGCAAATTTCCGTACAATTTAGCACAGTTATTACCAACAATCGATAACATCCTTTATATACGAACCAACGCAACGGTGCGCAAAAAAGGACGACGGTAGAACACCACTCGATGACTCATAGGTAAACAACTTTTGCTTATGCCCTTGAGAACTACACGATACTACACGGTCCATATAGAATGGGGAGCGCCCCAAAAACCGACCAACCATCGTAGGCAGTACCAATTTACTTCATCTTGTTCGGTCAACCCCTCATTAATTAGGCAGAGCTAGAGCAGAAGTACATTATCGAGTGCTTTAGATGGGGTTTTAGTTGGGAGAATGTCGTTTTTGGTATGCGTTGATAAATAACTCCCCAACTTGGGGCCCTACGGTTCGATGTAATTGAGCTTTAATTTGGAATCACCCGAGCACTCTCCCGAGCTTCAAACTTTCGACTTTCAAATAATGCACTAAGGAGGCTTGCGAAGCAGAAATTATCCGAGAGCTTTGTGTCTGGATGGACAACGCTCATAGTAGGCTATTCATTATTTTGTGCAGTTTAGTTTTTTTTGGGTGTAATTTAATGTAAGTAAACGCGATTTTAGACGTTTTGAGCTGAAGGAGCAGTTCTTCTCTAATCTCTCCCCAATGTTCATAGCAGTGCATACACACACAGAATGTGTTGTGTGTTCCATCGTTAACACTCCCTTGATAACGACTGACTGGCAAACGAAACATAAAATCAATGCGAATGACGTTGACGATGGAATGGTCATATCGGCAGTCAGAATGCGAAACAGGCCACAATATCCGATGTTCTTAACGTTTTGGGAGAAACGTTTGGAATTGCGCGAGCCATACCATTCAAACGAGCAGCAGTCGCCGTGAGTCACGTGAGCGATTCAAAAACTACACGGGGAAAAAAGGATCTACAATTATTTTCAACAATGGTTGGAACAGTCCCTACCAACCCCCCGATCAGCGGCTGTTGCATCACTACTGGAGCAGGTGACATGCCCGGAATCAGTGGTTGTTGTCCCATCGAGATGAGTGGAGCCTGTGCAGTCACGCCGATCAGTGGTTGGGGTGGAAGTGCCGGTTTCGGAGGAGCCACTCCACCCATTTGATTGTTCATTAGCGGAGGCACTACAGCGTGCGGGACGATGCCGGCGGCATGCGGAGCCATCATGGGTGGCTGCGCCTGTGGAACAACGTGTGGTACGGCCCCAATCGAACCGGACAGTGATTTCAGTGGATCGAGCGGACTCAGACCGGAAGTGGGGGTGAGAATCGGTGTTCCACCAACGGCAGTGAGCGATGCGACCAGTGTCGGAGGAAGTGCCTTTGGAACTTCAAATCCACGCAGCTTCAGATTGATCAGCTTGCAGGCGATGCTGAATTCACCGAGCGTCATACGCCCATCGGCATCAGTATCGGCAAGGGCCCTAAAATGTAAGGTAAAAAAATGTAATTAATAAAACTTTCATTGTTGGATGTAAGGCATTTCACTGTTGTAATTTTCATGTATTCACTCGCGCACTGGCATCACTTTATGGGGACTGGTAGCAAAAGCAGCAGCAAAACCGATCGAGCTGCAATTGGAAGGAAATGATATCACACACCTTAGGTCACAGGGGCACATAGCTCCCCATGAACGAGGGTCTGCTTCGGGAGTTCTATTTCTTGAAGGGAATAGAAGCTCACACAGCACAGCCTACACACAGGACCACCATGCGCAGGACACGATTCAATGGAAAGTTGTATATCGATTTCTTTCGCTGGCCTCTGTGCTCACACGGGAGTACGTTCTACACACTTGGCTTGCAGCAAAACTTGGCTACAAAGTTTTAACCTTCACGACACAAACACGCACTTTCTCATACTTTGGTCGGACACGTTCGGGCGTATCCTGGCGGCTATAGGCAATCCGCAAATTTTACGGTTTCAATCTCAATTAACAAGAGAAATTTTGCATTTAGAATCACAAACTTTCCTACTTCTTTTTCTTCGTGTTTGGCTGAAGTGCTGAAACGGAACCTTACAACAGTCGCTTGTCGTGGAGGGTTGAATTTGTTTATCTGTCATTGGCTTCCCCACCCAATGAACAACACAGATGATTGGAAAATAACACCCGACATACGAAGATGACAGCTGAAGATTTTTTTTACCTTATTCAGTGACGCGTTAATTACAGTCTTTACCCGACATACGCGGTTCTCAACATACGCGGATTCGGAGATACGCGGATTTTAAAATTTGACAGAATGATGAGTTTATTGATATCTGATTGAGTTCTTCCGTTGTCAAACCCACGCATGATGATGGTAATTCAAGGAAATCAGCATTGTATTGTGTCCGTTCGTTTTAACTGCTGATGTTTTCCAAGCGACCAATAATGTCGAATAAAAAGTGTGAAAAATGAAACGCTATATCTTTTGCAGATAACATGCATATTATCAACCAGCGTGATAGTGAAAGTTTTGTTGCTGCTATCAGCCGGGAAACCAATCGCCCGGAGTGTTGGGAGAGTGTTTCGATGAAAAGAAATATTATCCAGCAGATCCGACACGACACCGTTATGAAGACGACACCGTTTTCAAATTTATTCATTACATGTGCATGATGCTGGATCCCTGAACAGGAACTATAAACTATGTGTCAAGCAATATTCGAGATACGCGGAAACTCGACATACGCGGATTTCTCTGGTCCCAATTATCCGCGTATCTCGGGTATAGACTGTACAACTTTGACCAAAACATCTTTCAAAAAGATTGCGTTTCGTGTACCGGGATATTCTTTTCTTTTCTTTATTAATCAAATCATCTAAAGTCTACGTAACTGTGGAATGCTTCAAAACAAATAACAATCGGCCGTGCTTGCTACGCCATGTGCAGATGGATCATCCCGAATAAGCTGGTGCACGTTTTTCCAACGTTTGAAATTCCAAGCGTCCAAACCATACGATGCATGAGTCGTCATTATTATGTAAAATATAAGTTTGGGAAACCGTCACGTGTGATGCGTGCAGAGAATTGATCTGGTGTAAACTACCAAGGGGTGGCCCAGCGGTATATACGATAGCGGCGCCGGTCTTCACACGGCAGGACCGGAGTTCGAATCCCGGCGGACCGCCTCCCCGTACTGACTATCCAGCTACGGGTAAAAATTAAGTCACAGAGAGCTAGCAATAGCAGGCCAAGACCTCACGAGGTTGTATTGCCAAGGAAGAAGAAGAAGAAACTACCATTAAACCAGCACACGATACACCACACAGACCGATCGGTGCAAAGCATCGGAAATTGATGCAAAGTCATCGGTGCAAACGCAATGCGTATAAGTATTCTATTTGAACAAAGGATTTGGTCCACTGGTCACTCACTAGCCGGTTAAGCGTCCAAAACTGCTCCAATGGGAAGACTGTAGGAAGACCGATATCTTGAAACGTAAAGCGGTGGCTAGACTAAAGTTGAAGCAAGGGCGATCAATGCGCGAAAGCTGTCAAACGGACCGATCGCACCCCGATTCGCTCAACGTACGTGTGAACGCAAAAACTTTTCCATCGAATATATTAAAAACCAAAATATTCTAGTATTTGAAACCGTTGGCATCGCTATTATGAAAACATTTCAAACGAGATGAAGCAATAAGAATAAGCAGATTTAGCAAATGAAATGTTGAACTTAATTTTCATTCGAATATTCCATCCAAATCGTACCACGCAATTAAAAGTTATTCAATTTTAAAATTGAGAATAACAACCAATTATTCAAACTGTATCAGCTCGATGACAGCGTTTGCGCTTCCTTTTTTCCTGCAATGCAGGATGGAGGCGCGACGTCACAAGTGCGACATTTGACAACTTTCGCGCATTGATCGCGCTTGCCTCAACTTTAGTCTAGCCACCGCTTGAGTAATCATGGTCAGGAACATTTGGTCGAGGATAAACAGCAAGTGTACGAATGTACTTACGCTGGATGTACTAAGTTTTATACATACATACCCAAGCTGCGTGCATATGGGAGCTCGAAACACTTAGCTTAAAACAACTATGAAGGTAAGTATTGATCTTTTTATCTTATTTTGTTGGCCCTACATCATCCGGTGGTCCTGGACTACTATTTCTGACTATGTTGATTTTAGTGGGCCTTTAACAACTATTCGGGCATGGTCGTTTCGCTATTCGCTACACAATAGCTAGTCGTTGTGATGGCCCCTCCATTATCATTCTGGGCCCAAACATCCTTTGAGCATCGTCCTCTCGAACACGACTAATAGGATTTACTCAGTATTGAGCAGAGTCGATGACTTAGAGGCGTTTGTGAGCTCAAGTACTCATGTGGACTCAAGTACTCCTTGTGTTCTGCTGGAGCCTTAGAGTCTTGGTCCTGGTAATACACAATGAAACGAATCGGAATGAGAAAATTAAATGGCCTATATGATGTTTCCAATAATATTGTGGTACAAATATTTCATGTTGGCAATATCTCTTTCCCCGAAAAAAAATCGCTTTTTATGCTTTAAATTCGCTAATATTGAGCTTTTTGTTCTTTCATGTTGCAATGTTTAAATCTCGACCCAACTCGGAACTCGATCCATCAAACCCTGCCCGCCGATATAGTAAAAGCTCCCGGTCGAACCCGCTCTCATCTCGCACGGTTCGACCAATTTTGCTCATTTCTCACGCAGACCGGCGGTCATGAACGCGATTGGAGCTAAATTTTTGCTCTCCCCATTCATCGCTGCGTTCTCGCCAACGTGCAGTGAACGTTTCTGTTTTTATGTGTTCCTTCTTGAATGGAGTTTTGGATGAAACGCGCCTTCTCACAATACACTGATGCGCGGCATGCCCGCTGTATGTATTGGATGGGCCCGCATACGATAGCTGTTGGCGCTTCTCCGCCAAAGCCGCACATTCATTCCAAACGGTTTCGTGTTCCGGTGCAGACGTACCTTTTCTGTAGCGCTCCGCCTCGTGACCGAGTGTACCGTGCGTGCTGCTTTCTGGTGTGTATGTACCGCGTTGCGTTGCGTCGTAAAGAAGGCAAGTGCGCGTTCTGGTGCCTTTCCTATAAAAGTGGAATGTGTTGGGGATGTAAAGGAGTTTTCTGGCGTTTGGATTTTTTTTTTACTTCTGTCGCTGCTCTCACTACCACTCCCCACAGTAGAAAACCGATTTTTTTATTCTACGCCTTGCAGTGTACCGAACGAACTCTGGTGTGTGCGTGTGTGTTGGGGTTTCTTTTTTAACGCGAGCCAAGGCGAAAAACACGTTTTCCGCACATAAAAGGGAGCCGTTTCGTCTATCCTGGATACTGTTCCTGTCATTTGATTTGAGTTTTCTTTTTATTTGCATCCATAAGTTTGCTAAAAATACCATAAAACGTTTTTGTTCTTTAAAAACATTGGTTAAAATCCCCCGCAACCGGTTCGCTGTAGTGTATATAGCTCTAGTAAATTAGTTTCCGTTTGTTTCTCGCTAGCAACAAAGCCAGCCCAAAAAAAAATTGAAATAAGGCCACAAAAAGCTTAATCGAATTTCGTTTCCGCCAACGAGAAAAGGTAGTATGGCAGGGATCCGATTCATCAGCGAATTAAGCGAATGTAAAAAATCTTCTATCCGGCCAAGAAAATCCATGTCTTACCGCTATCCCAAGCGAAACCGAGGACTAAATTTAAAAAAAGGACTCCACCTGAGTAGAGCGGCGGAACCTGGATGTGGGGTTTCCCTAGCAACGGAGTTTACCTTCTTGCCGCTGGGTGAGAGCACATCTTTTCTTTCCTTGGGCTTTTCTTTTAATTTTCACCTCTTTTCCTCCATTTGTGTCCTTGTGTGTGTGTGTGTGTGTGCATGTCCTGGCAGGCTCGGTGGGGTACGATAGGAAGCGAAAGGACACGCGATCCGAAAGCCGGCGCCAAGTGTGCCTTTGGACTTCGGTGTATGCCATCCACCGATGCATGAGGTTTAATACAGAATCAAATTCAAGCAAACCCGGCCAGATCGGGAAGTGAATGGCCAGATCGAGTAAAAACAAAAAGGCAAAGGGTAAAAAGGATTTGGATTTTAATTGCTTTAAGAGAAGGTTGCAAAAGCAAAGATTCGCGAAGGACAAAAGGCAACGTAAACGACGGGTTGGAAAAGCAAAAAGGAATCTGCTTACTTGGCGATTGTGTTTTGAGGTGGCTGTTGTTTTTTGTTTTTGTTTTGTTATTCTCATCTCCTTATTCTCCGTTACTTCCATTCCAATAGAAAAGTGTCATCGATCGAAAGCGCATTGTGTGTCAAAGATTCCGTGTTTCCCTGCTTGAGCGAAGGGTGAAAAAAGTGAAAGTGCGCCCGGTGTTAAGGGTCGGGAAATATCGTCCTGCCAGAGAAAATCCGGTGTGGTGTTCCGTCCATACTTGCTTGTGCCTTTCATTTTGAGGTTCCGGTTCCGGTTCCACAACCCGTCCTGTTCCACACCGCCCAGACGGACGGGACAAAGAGACTCGGTTCGGTCGGTTTGCCTTCGTTCTGGGCTTACGGAAAGTCCGCACGGGATTGCTAGTCCCCCATCGTTTTCCACGTGGCCATCGTAGAAACAAAGCAGTGTATATGTGTGACCAGCCGGGTAAGCGAAAGAAAAAGGAAAAATTCCAGTACAACAAATCGAACATGACCGCCACAAGTGTGGTGGTCCTCGATCGGGGCAATAATACGACCTGCACCGTTAATCTACACGGTAAGTATAGACCTAAGGCTAAGGAACTGATGATGCCTTTAAGTTCGCGCTTTATTATACACTCAAACAAACACATACAATATAACTCTGTGACCGGAAGTAAAGAGATCTATCACGCGTTCGTTGGGAGTTTGTTGGTAGCAAAACCTACATACGGTACCAGATCAGAACACCCCGAATGTTGGCAGAAGAGAAACACATCTGGGGTTTTACGGTGGACTACGACTGTTGATCGTGAAGAGCGATAGAGAGTTCTTCAAAGGTTTATGCTCATGGTAGATGCTCGTGTATAATAATAAAGTATTTTTCACTGTTCGATTGATCGTTGCTACATATTTGAATGTGGAAGCCCACCATCGTGAACGACTCTTATGTTAGTTTATTATTCATACAGTGCACGGGTGAATGTGTTTACTTCTAACCGGATGCTGCATTTGGAACGAACGTGTGGGCAAGTTTCGTTAGAAGCATTCCATTGCATGTAATACTAGTTTTTCGATCGTCGAAATCATTTATTTCGTGTGACCTAATGCTTACTGAATCGAACAAGAATTATTTTGTTCGCGAGGAATCAAGCTACAACTATGTATTGTTACGGATTCCAAACCAAACGTCTGGTGCTGTTATAATCACCGATGGTAAGCGATGGTAATATCCGCCTAGTAAAAACGTCCAATCAATTACGGGTCGGGTTTGAACCACTTTGAACCGTCAGACACGCTTTAAACGCAACCACCAATGACCGCTGGGTGCGATCAAGTGCACCTATAGGAAGGTAGTAGGATTTGCGTTATGAAGGTGCGTCTGTTTTTTTTTTGTACCAGCAACAATCGCGTTAAGCTTGGACGACCCTCCGCGCACAACAACAGTGCGCTTTGGAGGGCAACACTATTTGGATGGTTTCAAACATTTGGTGTTAGTATGATGGAGAGCCGTCTGTATGGTGGCATTTGTTGTGTGCCATTCACTCACGATTCCGATGCGATTCCGATGGGGCGCAATGAGGGTGCGTGAGTGAGGTCAACCTTGGGGTGGAATTGATTTAGCTCGGTCGATGGTTCGAAAAGTTTGAACTAGACCCGAACTGCACGCTGCACACGTACGTACGTACGTACCGCGGGGGAAATGGTCGACGGCGCAAACAAATCTGCAAAACGGCGCAGCCACCACCACCACGCTCAAATGAAGTAGTTTGGCAGTCGCAGAACAGCTGGTGGGGATATGCGGCGCATTAGTCAGGCCGACAATAGGCCCCCGGGTGACCCTGAGCCAATGTGACTCGCTTTGCCTGGAAAACGTGCGCGGCAAGCTTTGAAGAGGTGTTTGGTGGGGGGAGGGGGGACACCCCGAACGAAGGTGTCGCATAGTGCAACTTAAAAATGTTCGATCGTCACATGCTTTCGGATGAACTTCGGAGCACGCTTTTAAACATCTGATATAATTACGATAAGATTACGACTGTGGGAACAAAGAAATCTTTCTGAAAATTCCACAATTTGCTATCGTCACCTTATGTGTAATTTCAATTGAACGGATTTACTTTAATTTTAAGTGATCTTCAACAAAGTAGCAACTTCGTAACGCCTAACGCCTAACGGTCTCAGACATACTAGAAGTCGTGTTTAAATCTAAAAAGGCCATTGCAGTAATATAAAGCAATACTTTTAACAATTATTCTCTTTTCGACCGTTTTTTTTGGGCTTTTGGGTGGCAACAGGGTCTTAGAAGCGGTTTTTTGCACTAATTCACACGCACAATAATAGCGCTTCACCAAAGGCATACACGATACATGACAACATCCGGTGTCGAAAAACCAACTCGTCTTGTAGTTTATCAAATGCTTTGTTGTGTTATTTGTTTTTAGGTCGATTTTGGGTAATACTTTTTTTCTCGGGTTTCGTTTTGCTAATGCTGAGTAAAAAACAATATGTTTCGAAGGAACTGTTGAACTGTTTTTATGTTAATAATAAATTCATCAATGCTGAAAAAAGCCCAGAATGGACAGAAAAAAAGAATGTACCGATAAAGATGCGACGAATGCAGATTTTAGTTCGTGATCCATGCACAGTTGCAGGTTAGGTGTTGATTTTGCACTTTTGCAAGTTATTCATAGATTTCATTGATAAATAGTTTTTTTCCTCGTTTTTCAATTACTCCCTGACCACCAAATGTAGTACACGCTGCTGACAACGATTGTTTTTGATAAGTAATCGTTTTTTTTACTTATTTTAATTTTTGTCTTTATTTTCTGAGCAATGTGTGTGTGTTTTTTTCGCCTTGATAAATGTTGTAGCTCTATTATGCAAAACAATAAAAAAAATGGGTTTTGTTTTCAAAAGTACCCAAATCAATAAGTAGTTGGGCTAAGCACATTTTAGAAATTCGATTCAGAACGCGTGTGCCTACATATTGTTCCTACGGTTCCGGGTGCATCAGCAAAACAATAGCAGGTTTAATTAATTAAAAAAAACACTACACTTGAAGGTTTTGCCTTGAAGGAAGGGTTCAATATCAATACTGATACCTAAAGGTGATGTGCAAGCCAATGACACGTGACTAATGGTTTTTATTCATATGTTTTGCTTTACTTTTATTTTGAACATTCGTTTAATGAACTTCATCTTCCGGTCAGCAAATTCAAGCTCGAGGCTGAGCGCTTCGACAAATCGCAAACTCTATCTCACTGCATTACATCAAATGCGCATCGCCTTGCCTGGACTAGGTTTCGTGGTAAAATCTGCCAACGGTCAGCACACGGCAGGTTACCCTTATCATCGCACCGATGTGTTAGACTATTCACTTGAAGCGTATCGTTATCATTTGCTGTCTAGTGTCGTAAAGTTTGGTCGGTTTGGTATTTGGATGGGTAGGAACACCACTCAAGCGGCCAGCTGATAACGCGAATATTGCAACATGAGCACTGAAACGTGAATGCACGGTTACTCTTTGAACTCGCCTAGAACTAGTTTGAACTAGATGTTTTACAGTAATGATTTATTGATAAATTGTGCTTTGATCGCTCATCAGATCACTTGTTTTAGTCTTTTTTTCTCTGGATCTACAACTTGAAGGGGTCTAGGCTTGCCATTATTGGCTTTTCTTCACTTTGTTTAACCCGTAGCCGGATTCAATACACGGTTCCCGGTACACGATCTTCTTCAGTATAAACTGATCTACCAAAACTTCAACCAAAATCTACCTTTATCTTTTGATCTACCAAAACTTATTATTAAAAGTTGTGTACCTGTTTTGTAAGATATAAAATTCGTATCTACTCCGTGTAGTTGTTGATAAGCTAAACGGTAGTATCTGGAATGCATTTTAATCGACAACATTTTGACATTTTTTGCGCATATAACCTCAACTCAATTAGCATCTACAATTGCTGTGCTTAACGCAGAGCCTTAAAACTGACACTTTCACAAACGGGCCTGCATTTGCTGACAGAAACACGTCATCATTTCCACTGTAGGTTTTCTTATCAAGCGTTGAGAGCTCTGTTTATGTGCAGCTGTCATGCAGCGATTAGAAGTTCATGAACCTTTCAACCAGCTCATCTGGAAGCGACTAGACGCGCTAGACAGACTTTATTATTATTTTTTTTTAAAGCAGAACGAAATCAAAGACCAATTCGGAACTGTCTCGATGTTTCGTTCTGAGGCCATGATTTATGGGACTGAAAAGAGCTTTCCAGCAACTCCCCTGCCGGTGAGAATCTGTGCCATCGGCTTTATGATCTTGACCATAGGCTCCCAGATGGTTCGCGCTGTCCTAAGGAAGCGATTGTAGTACACGACCTTCGGATGCAGAGAACGAAAAAGGGCAGTGGCAGCATTATTCATTGATTAACTTTTAACGTCAGGTTGTGAAATGTGTCGCCGATTTTTTTTAATTGTCCTGTGTCGTGCTTTTTTTGTGTTGCTGTAGTAAACAATCACCACAAGTCAAAGGTTGATAATCAAACACAAAACGTGATCGTGAACATTTGGGAGGGACGATCTTCCTTGGAGGTTTTGTTCTTATCAGAAAGAAGGATTTTTTTTGTTTCACTGCAACTGTTTGGGGCGTTCTTTGAAGTTTCATGTTTCGTATGTTGTGAAATTCTTAATTATTACGAAATTATTAATTTTGCAGTTGTTAGAAGGCGATTTTACTTTTAACAGGCATTAGGCATGTTGGAAACTTCCAAATTACACGAAAAGACTTATTGAAGACCTTCATCATTATTTCACATCTCTTTGGAGAAAAAACAAACCCTCGTAAAGAATAGTCCATATTTCGTAGATTGTGAAATAATTATCAATCTGTGTGTTGTTGTTTTAGCCAAAGACAACTTACGCAACTACTTTCTTGTACCACCACGCTTAACCTCATTCAGAGGTACGATTACCATTGCAAGCCTGTTATTTTTGTTCAAACTTTGATTAAACTGTACCAATCGCTATTGCATTTATCTTTGTTAACAGTGCTTCAGTGGGCACTACAGAAGTGTAACAAATTGATATGGGCATGTAACAAATGTCCAAACGAGAATACTCAACCAATAAACGGTTTTTAACCTATCGCCTAGTAGCCTAATACACGCCCGTTTGAAACAGGATACTGTTTAGGCCGGGCATAGAAATTTGATTTGTTTTGCAGCCATCAATGGTGCTACGTATTCCGAGACAGACAAACTGCTGGGGCGTCTGCAATCCTTTTACGGTTCTTGGAAATGTTTTTAAAAGCAATATTCTCTGGAAATGTGAACTCTCGCCTCCGCCTGTGCCTCGTAGCCTAGCTGGCATTGGCCTGTGGGATCAATCATCCATTTAATTGATTTGAATTTTGTTTGTGCAGGGCGGTGGAGCGAGAAAAGGATTCGTACAAAAAAAATCGAAAGCAGATCGTCCCAATTTGAAGGGCGCCCGCCTAGTTCTTCTAGCAGCTAATGAATTAACATACTGTTTTCTGGTGGACCGAATTGTTTGGTGCGATGCGATCCTATAAATATCTCTAATAGAGCTCAAAATTATTCTTTGATTCTGAGCAGTATATATTGCTGAATTTAAATAGCATATATTCAACTATGTCTCAATTAAAATTTGATGTATAAAAAGTCCGATGAATTTACAGCAGAAAGAATCAAGCCTCTTTTTTTTTACTCTATTCCTTCTAAACGACGCTGGTAGGAAAAGATGGTGGTGTAGTTAGCCACACCAAACGACTTGAAAGGCGTAGGAAGGTTAGAATGTACGACGACGAAAGGGCAATGTGTAATTACACTATATACATAAACTATATGCGAGTGCCCTGACCGTCATGCCGTGTCCGCGGCATATGTGTGTTATTTTATTTAAGTTTTTTGTTGTTGTTGTTCGTTATTACTCCCGGATTACTGCGCGTTCATTACCGCAGGGTATGGCGGTAGTCGCTGTAACCGTTGTTGCAGTTCGGCCATTGTTCGGCATGTTATGTGTGCGTGTTTGGTCGCATTTTTTGTATTCGACTGCCAACCAACCAACCAACGGCCTACGACAGAACATTAGCATGGGCCATCGACAGGCGACATTCAAAGCAACAAGAAGCGAGGAACCGTTGTACTGTGCCGCTTCGGTTGTCGATTGCTAGGAAAAAAGATCATTTATTTGAGAAGCATGAAATACTTACTCACTATTGAAACATAAGCGTAGATAAAAGTAGTAAAGTTATAATTTAAATTCTTTTAGGTCTCCGGGAAAAGGTATCAACGTTGTCAGAAATATTATAAATATTTTATTTAGATTTTAACCATACTGAAACACAAACTTTTAAATTTATTTATCGGTTTCATCACGATATTATGTACACGATATTCTAATTGTATACGGGCGTGGTAAATTTAAATAATATGCCCACAATTTTTCGTTCGATCCATGGTACAAAGTGGTTTTGGCTGAGAAATTTTTATTCCAGCTCGGTACAACATCCCAAGATATAAAAAATCGTATAACCAAACCCGTTACATCAGTCACCCGGAGGCAGTTTTCGGGGGTACTGTCCCATTTCTTGCGACAGACCCGAAACTTTCGAATCATCTTAGGATGGAAGGATCCTTTCTAATTTCCCTCCGTATTCTGCTCGTTCGTTCATTTTACTAATTTTTCTACACTGCTCCTCCGCGTCCACGCGCGCGTTTGTGTTTGCGTGAGGAATCCTATTTTTTTCGCTCTAGCTCGAGTGAAGCCTCCTCGCCAAAGTCAGCTGCCTAGAGGCGCCCATGAGAGCAGGATAAATTAGTCCGAACGCGCCCCCTTAACTGGAGCCGTGTTTGGCATTTTTTTTGTTCTGCCTTTTTTTTTAGTTTTTGTTTCGAGCCACTTCTTCATTCATCACCGGTTCTTTGCCGAAAATCGGCCACCACCAAAGATTGGTATGAAAAAAAAAAAAATGGAAGGCTCCAATTTCCACGCACATCCAAGAAGCGTGTGGCAAGGATGGCAAGTGGAAAGAAAATTCGCGGAAGACGACAAGATCGGCCGTTGGTGCGCGCGATCCGTGAAGCTGTGCCGGCGGCGGTGCTTTGTGGTCGCACAATAATTTCGCCAAACTTTCGCGGCACACAGAGTTGGCGAATTTGGTCGATCGGCTCGGGTGGAATAGAAAATAGCAGAGGTGTAGCCCAACACAACAAACAAACAAAATCTGGGTGAGAAGAAAAAGAGCGAGGACCCGAGAAAAAAAAAGATAAATTTGCAATAGAACCACCACCCTACTCTTCTACTGCTGATGCTGCTGCTGCTAGCGATACCTTTTTTGGGGAGGGTGTAAGAAGCTGCGCCAAACGGGTACAGCCAACGGAAGTGGAAGAATTGGCACAGTTTTGAGTTAGTTTTTTTTTGTTTGGTATTTGGCGTTTCGTTGATGTTGCTTGTGCACTCTGTTCTTTTTTATGGTTTCCCTTCTGGTGGATAGAAAGCTAGGCGCATCAAATCAAACCAAGCACCCCGAAACTAAGCATGAAGTAAACGCGGGCGCCCGTGCAAAAAAAACCCACCGATCAGGTTTTTTGGCAAACCCTAATCTCGCCGAAAGCGCGCCGTCGCTTGTCGTGAGGTTTTGTTTTAGCGTTCGTTTTGCTCCGATCATTCCGCGTTGTGTGTGGTGTGTGTGTGTTTGGCTGGTTCGCCAAATTTTTCGCAACTGATTTTGCCACGAAAGCCTACATTTCGGACAACCGTTAGGCATGAAAGAAAGTTTTGTTTTGCTAGAAAATGTGCAGAAATGTAACAAAAGCGTTTAATATTTTTGCTTTACGTCATTATGGTGCAAATGTTACTGGGAAACAGTTAACATTCTGGTGAATATTATTTTAAGGTGTGTTTCAGAAAATTGTTAAGCTCATTTTTATTTATTTTTTGACAATAGTCGATAGACCCATAGATATGGGACCTAAACTATAAAATATAAATAATTTCTACAAGTCTCTCATTTTTCACGTTGATCGTTTGAACATCTTGAAATGTGTCTCCGTAACATCTGAAGATTTGCTCACGAAAAACGTATATTTACCCTATGACGGCTTAGTTTGTGCAAACACTTCTCTACCTAGTCCAACGCCACTCAAACCCCACAGTAGAATATTTCAATCTTTGCTTTGATAAAATGATAAAAAAATCCCTCAATCCTCGAGAAAGAAACACATACCCCAAAGCAAACGATCATAATCGTGAAAAGTTTACGTTTCTGATAGCTTCACTGTAAACATGAGGCAAAAACCATCGTTCCAAAATGCATGAAAAAGCGATAGATTGTGTAAAGGCCATTTGAGTCCCGTGCTCGAAACCATACCACATGGATTGGGCTCGATTAGACCTCCTATACCAAGACTATCACGGTTTAAGGCTAGTTAATGCCCGTTCGGGTACTGTTGAGCGATTTGTCCAACAGTAGCTAACACTTGACCCCGGGGGTTGGCTGTGACAGGGGGACTTCGGTGGAAAGGGCCCGATGTAAGGCACGAACTATGGCGGGGGCTTAGTCTCGGTCTTCGGTAAACCGGGAGACCTCGGACAGTTGTGTGGTCGTAGTGCAAACAGAGACCACAGTAAGTGTTTGTTAGAGGCGAGACACCGACAGTAGCTGCTACGTGGTCATGAACCGAGAAAAGTGAATGTGTTGTTGTCGTTTGCTCGCGGGGTAAGGTGTTAGGTAGTTAGGAAAACAACAACAGTCAGTACATACTAGCGAGTGTTCCGATGACTGTGGTCGTAATGTTTGGTAAACAAATATCACAAAATTTGCTATTAATAAATTTTTTCCATGTTGCTCAGTGCATTCGATATCATTGCCGCTACCATTTTGGGTCGTAATTCGCGGCACAAAACTTCAAACCATCTCGTGATGCATCGATGCATAACCCAAACATCAAACAGCATCAGACGTGCGGCATTCGAACTTACCATCGCATTCGTTTCGATTCGTGGTGGGTTCTTCTTTTTTGTTCGCCTAAAACAACCACCACCACCACTTACTCCGTCACTTACTTTGGCAAGCACTTTACCGGATACTCGGCTAAACGCGAAACGTGTGGCCTGGGGCACGTTTTACGAATGAGTAAAAATTTGTTGAAGGTCGTTTGAGGTCTCTTGGCTTCGCAGTTATCCCCTCCTTCCGGCTCCATTCGGTTGAATAAGTTTCTTAGCTTAAGCAAAAGCAAAAAAAACACACACAAACACACTCTAACACCGCGATGGGGTCATTGTAGAGAAGTATGTTACACTGGCTTGATGGTGAGTTAAGAAGATTCGACACGAAAGCAACAGACACAATAGACGAAACGAAGCGATGGTTGTGCGGGTTTGTTTTTTGGGCGGTTCATTTGTACATGGGCATTTATATTTTATAATATACTGTACACATTGCAGTTAGATTTTTGTTGTGTTTAGCATATCCATTTTATGCTGTACAATAGTTTCCGTCTTTCAATCATAACTGCAGAGGTCCTACATTGAAGATGGTATATTTTAACTTGCGACCAAGAGCTTAGTATTGGATGGCTGGTATGCAGGGTTATTGGGATAAACTAGCAACTCGAGTACTAGCAGTTTTAGATTCGACGTCTATGTTGTTATCAGTGTTGACTTTTGACCTCAGATAAGTGAAGTTTTCGATGACCTATCTGTAAATCACTCCTGCGTAAATCAGTGTTTGTTAGCAGGGCCAGTGCCACCATCATTTTGGTTTTTGCCTCGTTAATCTCCAACCTGAAGATCAGTACCACTTGCTCAATTCTTTGGTAAGCTTCTGTTACACAAGAGTGCCTCAAACCAATGATGTCTAAGCCATCAGCGTATGCCAAGATCTGGAGTGACTTATAGAAGATGGTCCCTGAAGTTTCCACTTCTGAGTCTCGGATGGCCCTCTCTAGCGCCAGAATGAATAGGAGACAAGCAAGTCCGTCTCCCTGGCGCAGGCCCTTGGTGGTAGCAAAGGGCCCTGAGAGTTATCCATCCACCTTCACCTGGTATGTGATGTTGGTCATTGTCATTTGTAAAAGCCTGGTAAGCTTGGCCGGGATTCCAAATTAGCTCATTTTGTCGTACAGTTTTACCCTAGCTATCGTATGTGGCTTTCAAATCAATGAAGAGATGGTAGGAGTATAACTGCTGCTCCGTCATCTACTCCAAGATTTGCCGCATGGTCAGTGGCTGAATTTCTTATACACATATTCTTAACTGAGTACTACCGACAAGATGTAGGCTTGACTATTCTTACTCACTTACTAACATGCTTAGTCTGCCGATTTGCCAATACCATGTCCATTCTCATGGAAGCACCAAAGGCATATCTCAATTTGAGCCTATGACACCTTCTACGTTGTTTGGTGCTATTCTCATGACATGAACGCTCCATCAGAGTCACGCAAGTATTCACATCACAGCATTAATATCATTGTATAGCTTATATATTGTCGAATTGGCTCTTTAATTGTCTTTTTGAATTTGTTTGTTGGCTTAGTCAAACATTAAGTAATACAGGGCATTCAACTCGTCATAATTACAGCTCTATAAAAGAACATGTGTTTCCAAAATCCTACTAGAATAAAATGGAAGTACGTTGCACATTTTCTTACCGTGTTAATTGTTGGAGTTTTTCTGGATCATCGGACATCAATTCACTTCAATGTAGTGTTGCAATGTGCAGTGGAATGCGTGGAATGCACTTCGTGCCGTTGCGCCTACATGGAGCTATTAATGAAACAATTATGAGTTGGCTGTCCATCCTTCCGATTCTTGGCGCGTTTTGTTTTTCTGTCGAATTCTCCGCCGTAAGTGAAATAGTTTATCCCACTCTCTTGGGATGGCGGCTGTCTGCATTTTTCCTTTTTCACCTACGGAGGGCTGAGACTGGCATGGTAAAGGCGTGTTGATCGTTTGAGATGTCGATGACAGTCGGCATTAGGAATGTTTCACGCCTTTATATTAACATGACATAATAAAGAATTATGAGTGTTAATGTTATATGCTAACTAATACATATTATTAACTCAATTTTTATTTTCATTGCAGGTGCAACTGTAGTGTCCTGGCGAGTAAATAATCAAGAACAGCTGTTTGTTAGGTAAGTCAAAATGAACGACCAGCGTTTTAGACATTATAAGTTTAATAACACCGAGGTAGCCCTTTGATATAGTGGCAGCAGTGTCAATTCTTATTATGACAGTCCTGATGCTTAATCTCATCAGAACCGTAGCTCATGCTCATGGCTGATTATCCATCCAAAGGTCAATTTAACGTTATGGAGCTCGTCATTTAAGGTATATTCCGTCGTGCATGGCAGACCAAGGCTGCTTTGCAATTTCTTATTATAATTCTTGCTTTGATTTTTTTATTATAATTCTTTTTAACTTTAATATCAGGATAGCTTGGCCTGAAATTACAGGCTTCTTGATATTTTATTTATCGTACTAGTTTGTCAGTCCTGTCCTTGGAATAGTCCGGATTTGGTTTAATTTCGTTCCTGTCAAAGAAACCAGCGCCGCTATCTCTTAATATCCCTGAATCTATTCTCTTACTTTTATTCACAATGTATACATTACCATTCATTGTGTGAAACACGATTATTTTATTGAATCAAAATGGTTTGCCTTCAAAAAGATGTAATCTTTAAACGTGTCAATACAAAATTCTAACACAAAACGGGTTCATCAGTCATTTTGCAACGTTTTTGCACAACTGATTTCATCACTGATGATTTTTAATTCACCGCTTTATACATCTATCACACCTTCGGCAACTATGGCAAAGCATAAAACGGCGCAGCGTATAAAAATAATAGTAAAACCAAAACAAAGCAAAAAGCCGAACAAAAAACTCAAACCTCTATAGTACATAAAAGTGCTAAAAAATAGTAATATTCCTCGCTGCCACGGAGGGTAAGAATAATGTTGACGAGAACAAAGTAGAAAACGTGATTAAATTTATGATGTGTATGTATGTGTGTGTGAGAGTTTTTTTTTTAATTCCAAGTCCTACCACCGCTGATTTCCAGGTCCAGCCCGGCCACGCTCCCTTTGCTCTATCCTGCTTCTTTCCCCTTAACTGGGTGGTTGGGTGGCATTTTTTCTACCCTTTTGCAGCCCGGACGGGAGTTTTTCTAGTTTCATTATCCGGGCTGTGCTTTGGGCCATTGGTCTGGAGAAAAAAAAAACAGAATCCTCCCCCCCCCCGCTATCCACATAGTGCTTTGCAATTTGTGCCTCTATCGGTTTACACAATCACTACCAAAGCGGTATCTATACCTACCCGTTACGTTATTCACGCACGGGACACGCACTAAAACACACTGCCCTGGCAGGGTGTAGTATGGTGTGCTGTTACATTGAATGGGCGTGATGATTTTTTGCATTCCTCCTTGCCTTCCTGACCAATCCTATTCAAGCAGGTCTGGCAGAGGATGTCGGAACAAGGATACGGTACTGGCGGAAGCTTTTGCACTACCACACACATAGTCGGATCGGTGGTGGCCAAGGTTGTAAGGGGAAAACAGAAGCGCAAAGAGTGAAATCGGTGTGTTGTGGTCATCATTTGGCTGTTGCCATTGGTTAGGAAGCGACTTTTTTTTTCTCTCTCCCATGCTAAACTCGCTTCTCACTGCGGCGCGTTCCGTGCTTGGTTCGGTTAGGTTATGAATTGTGATCCAGGATCGGATTGATGAGCGTGTATGTGGATGTATTGGGCAGTTGGAAAAGCGCCCTCATCTGCTGCACCCCGTTCGGTTGAGGTTTTTCATTTCGTGCATATTTGAGCAGAGTGAACAAACTTTGAATCCAACATCCGTTATCCTTTTTCACCTGTGCCATGCCGCTCTCTACTGGCTAGTTCAGGATGGGTTTTTTTTTTCTTTACTCGCATTTGTATCATTTGCTGCATGTTCTGCATGTTATCTACACTCGTTATCAATCTTTGTGAGCTTCCATTCCTGCTGTTGGTGATCCAGGATTGTTGCGAAAAAGGAATGAAACGCTGGAAAAAGAAACCCCTTACTAACGGTTTAGCATCGATACATGTGACGGTGGGGCAAACCCCGAATCGTATGAAGCATTCAAATGTATGAAACGAATTCAAATCACGAATCCCGAAGCCACCGGATGGTGGTGTATCACGTAAATGTGGCAGATCGAGAACCGTTAACTGACTGGATGAAAATCGTGTAGGAAAATAGAACAATGGAAAACGAAGTCGGTATTATAACTGTCAACCATTCGTCCATCAAGAAGTCGTACGACGTCATGGAAATGGACTTTGAGACAGCCCACACTAATGGTGTGTGGATTCAAATGATAGGGTTTATTAAATTTTCATGATTAGATAATTCTTGTTAAAAATATAACCACAAATGAAATGGTTTATCGATCATGTTTTCATATGCAAAATATGCTAAACTAATCATGTTTTAAATAGAGAAAATATTCGGCGGACAGTTAAAATGACAAGGCCGCAGATCACTCAATGCATCAATGGAGCCTTAACGATCAGTTGCTAATACATCTTGGTCATCTGAAAGGCCCTCTGATAGAAGTTTCCTAAAAAACAATCTTCTTGTTTCCAGGCTATATTTTAATATCTGGACGGATGCTTCTTGATCAAAGTTCCAAAATGATAAAGTCTCGGTTCATCAGAAGGGTCATAGAACACTGATGTCGTGCCAGAATTTGTCCTATGTTAGTCATTTTCGTTTTTCTACAGAAATAAGATTGAATTGGAAATCTTGGAGCAATTATAGCTGGTTGTTAGAATGTTCCTGTGTAGTAAAAGTAGTGCCTAACTTCTTCGCTAGTTGACAAACCTCATTAAACACAAAATGTTTTCAATTGAAGATTCTTGTCTGTGATGGCAATAGCCGATAGCTTTTAAAAAGATTATGAACCGTTTTATAGATCGCTAGCACATTGGTTCATCCGATGAATACTTTTTTTTAATGTGTACCTCGTAAGTAAGTTTTGCAACACAATAAAATGGCAATGGCTTAAATATTATACTTCCATAGTTTTGCCAGTTTTGTTCAAAAATCTATGCACGATCAACCAGCATCACCACGGCAACCAAACGCAACAGACAAAGGAAAACCACGAAACGACACAAAGCACCGACACACCGGATGAACTTTTAATTCGCGGTCGGTGAAAGCGTTTCATGTGATGCTGATAGGGCTCGTTTTTATCAGAACGCGAACTAGACATGTATTTTAAATTTGTATTTTTATTTGCTCTTTTTGTTTTGCAAATTAAAATCATCAACATAACCATTTTTTGTTGTGTCCTGACACACTCACCTACGCAAACGGCGGAGTCTCCTCTCCCAGAACGCTCGCGCTAGAACGATTTGTTATGTATTGTGGTAACAACGCTTTTTTTCAGTCACTATTATTGTGCTGTACTTGCTAGCTGCTAGTATGGCTAGGATGGCCGGTGCTTTGTTGGTGCAGGTTTGTAGGGGGGGAGAGTATTTGCTAGTAAATGAGGTTCCGTGTGGTGTGAAAACAGCGACTCAACCTGACCAACCACCACATGGGTGCATGTATGCGTACATAAATAGATTTGGTTTACTGCGGTTGACATCCTCACTAACGCCTACATAATCAGCTCATGTTTTGCTAAACCTCATCCTGGATGCTGCTTCTTTTTTTCCCATCCAGCTGCTGTTGCTTAAATAAGCTGGATTGTTTTTCATTTCACAGAAAAAATGTCCTTATTTTATTGCACGCATGAAGTACATAGCAACTAGGCCGCTGGCAGAAAAATATGCAAAATTCGATATTGCACTCTACCCATTGCCATTGCTCGTTTGTGATCTACATTATCTGGACAGGGAATTTGTTGTGATTTATATTTTTAGTTGCTAAGCAATCACTACCGTAAAAAATAGGTTTTGTGGAATTCCAACATTTATTCGTTCATTATATGAAATCTCAAAAAGAGCGCAACTAATACATTAATAATTCCATATCGCAAACGTTACCATTCTGTTCTGCCACGACGTGAAACAGTTACCATCATTTTCAGTAAGCTTTTTAAACTTGTCGGAACGATTCTACTGATATCCTTTTTTTTTTTGCGTGGACAGTTTACTTTTATTTTCTCGCGTTCATTGCGATAAAATGTGCATCCTGCTACTGCTTCGGCTGCGCCAAATCGAGCCATTTTGTGAGCTCTTCCTCTTCATTGCCACATCGTTTTGCGAAGGGAACTCCGTTTTATGCTTCCATCTCGACCATTCTAGCCCTAGAATGTACATTTTTTTCGGGTTTGCTACTTTAACCACCTTCGGGGGGGAATTTTTCGTTAAAAACGAACGGCACAAAATTATTCAACCCTACCGTCGGCACGGTAGCGTTCGTAGCCGGATGTCCTGGGTCAGGGAGAGCTGATGAGAAATCGGCGTAGTTGCAAAAAGTACCAAAAAGATGACCAGCGGATAAGGATAGTGTTCGGTACGATCACACGGGAAGAGAAAGGGAACACCCAGGAGTTTGAGCTTTGAAAAAAATGGAGCTCCAAAAAAAGGAATGGTAAAATTTGGAACAAAAGAATAAACGAGAATTCGCGCGCGCATTCAACTTTCGGGCATCCAGTCCGCGATCCGCGACATGCGTCCATTCTTTTACTTTCCATCCTGCATCCGTATTACGCTTCATCCATGCAATCAGCCCTTCATCTGGAGCTGTTACCGGGTTTTCAACGTTGCATATAAGCGGTCTTTCCAGGGTGTTCTATATTGGGTTTGCTATACATTTTTCCACGATAATGTGCAATCCATTCACCAAATTTTCAATTTCTATATGTTGGAAATTTTTATTGTAACATAACATTTAGTAAGAATTCAATTAGAGAACATCAGAAAGTATTTAACATGCAAAGGAGATCACGGCATAAGAATATCACAAAATAAAAATATTATGACTAAATTAGTATGACATATTGAGTAAATTTTTTGATTAGGCCTTTTTCTTGCCTATTGAAGGTTAATCTTCATCCTTACTATGATGAGATGTGTAAGTCAGAGACTTCAACTTGGTGATCATTTCATATGGAACTTAAATCTTTGGCATGTTTATATTTTTCGACTGGTCATATAAGTAAGGCTTACAACAGCTTCAAAATTTGGATTTTAGAGCAAAAAATATGTTAATTAATGCATTGATTATTGACAACAGAAGATGTTAATTAAAAAATTGAAAATGGATGTTTCATCACTCAAACTGTGATAGTTATTATGGTAACAACGTTTGGCTGTTCTCTGACAATTAGATGTAGTTATTGAGAAGTTGATGAAACAGTTCAAATATTTTTTCTTGAATCTATTTATCTCACAACTAAATTTATACATAATACTGAACAAAAAAAAAAATGTTGGAAAAAATATACAAGTTTTTCAAAAGCTTGCGAACAAATATATCGTGTGATAACTCTGCTCTAGTTGTCGGATTTTTATTTTTCGAAATTTCATACCATTATGTCTGCGGTGAAATCATCATATATTGTTATTATATACACGATTTATTAAACATTCTATGTATAATAAGTAATTAATTACAAGTTGCGTTGCTGTGCAGTAGGTCACTTTAATTTAAACCGAGCTTAGAAAGATTGCAATTTCGCACTATTGCTAGTTTTGCTCGAAAACCGATTATTGCTTTGCACATTTTCTCGTTTATGTTTTCTGCCAAATGTATCAACTGACCGTAAACTGCAGACCCGCGATGTATGAAGCCGTTTTGTCGATTATTTGGTCAGCTTGCTGCCCGCACAACGGTTATAATGGCCGGCGAAAGTGCCGAATTTCAAACAGACGACTAACGCCCGCAATCGATGTCCGCGCTAGCACACACACACATACACTCGGAAAGTAAAAGAAACAAAAGAAGCAAAGGTAGTATGGGAAAAAAGTCACGCCACAGAGCTGCTCCAAAATGAAAGTGATGGAGGGTATAAAACTAAAAGAAAATTTCATAGCTCCCTCAATTCATTCGCGGCGCTACTGCAATTCTACTGCGAACTGCGTTGAGGGGCATCAAAGAAGCAAAAAGAAAAAAAACAAGAAAAATGGAGCGAAAACATCAGCTTTGCTGCCGTTGATGTGAAGAGTTTTTTTTCGTCCTCCGCAAGTGTGTGTGTGTGTGTGTGTTTTAAAATTCTTTTCCTATGCGTTTTTCCTCGTAGCCGTCTGGGTGGGTAGCGGCAGAAAAGCTTCGGGCTGGCTTGATGAAACAGGAGCAAGAGGCGTTTTTTTTTGCAAACTAAGGCTGTTCAGTCGGACCGCGTCGGGTTGCAGCATCCAATAGAAAGAGAAGGATCGACAGGAAAAAAAAGTTGTGGTGTCACAGAGAGAGTCATAAAGGAAGTGCGCGCGGGTTTCGACGGTGTACGAACGGGCCTTTCCCGTTGCACAAACGGGTCCACAGAGAGAGTGTGTGTGTGTGTATGTGTGTGTGATTTTTTTCTTTGTGTTGTCGCAATGTTGGTCTATGTTCCAACAGGCTCCAACAAGCGGCTTTGGGTGGGATCAACCAAGGACGAGCATGATAAAGCGAACAGCAGGAAAACTCGATAGAGACCAACCTGGCTGGACAGGGCGCACGGTTATGTCTGTCTCTATCTGCAGCGAGCGGGCTGCAAGTTTGGGTGCCATTTAAGTTTCCATTTTCTACCTCCCTCCTCCAAGCCTGCCTTTCGGTTTCTTACGGTTCCGCCGGCGCTTTTTGGGCAAAACTTCTCCACTGGGCTTGAGCCAACTCGATCAGAGGAAGTGTTCGCATTTCGTGCGGCCCGGCATAGTGTGCCGCGCACCAACAGTAGGGGCCATTTTTTTTGGCAATTTCGGGTACGCAAAAAAGAAGTGCATACGAAAACTTTAAATGAAATGAGTTTTCATACAGAGCATTTGAAGTGGAGAATATTGTGCCAGGGCGTCGGGAAGGAATGAAACACAGAACAGGATGTGTTTCAGCTTATGACGAGCTGATGGTGCATTAATGAGAACAAGGCGTCGTAATTAGTCGCGAACGGGAAAATTGGGGATGGTCCGTGAACGAGAGCGCATAAAGATGAATAGAAGAATTTTCAATAATTGTTAAAATTTCATAACCCGTTTCATATTGCGCTTATAAATCAAGAGAGCACTGTTTTATTCTTTCAAATTATGCTGTTAACAGTTTCTGTTCATCTGCAAAGCCTTTGAAAAATACCTTGCGACATATTATTTTTCCAAAAGTTTTCATCAATTTTCACCTTATCTGAGCCACCGTTGCCTCAGGGATTTACCCAACCATCCTCACGCTTCAAACTAAATAACTTCTACTGCTGCAGCACTTCTCTCGACAGGTGGCATAACCGGTGTGCGTCCTTTTTAACGAACGGCTCATGTCGCTGCCAATACCCTCTGTGTAGCGAACATTCTTCCATCTTTTTTTTGTACCTGTATGTGTGTGTGTGTGCACCCACATTTCGCGGCCAACACATCGCTCCACTGCTGGGCTAAGGATCCAGCACCAAAGAAAAAGGGGGGAAAATAATATCCTAAGTTAGCGAAAAAAGTTAAAATTGATTTTGCTTTGCTTTCGTCGCTCGCCACAAACAGCGGGCACAATGCAGACCCCGTTGCAAGCTTGTTGGTCGCGCAGTGAACCAAGGCAAAAAGGTCGGCACTTTGTCGCGACAGAAGCCTGATTCAGCATCAGAAAAGGGGGGAGCTTCCACGAGCTCTGACGAGGAGCATTGAACGCAAGGTTGCCGTCGCCTGCCGGGCAGGATTGAGATGCGTAAGATGTGATAAAGTAAGCTTTTCGGTTGGTGGAATAAAAGAATGAAGAGTTTCATAATGGTTTGTCCACTCCATTCGGTGATATGAAAAGTGGACAGCATGTTTATAGTTATGGATGCAGGTAAGCAGGTAGAATAGTTTAGTAAACCCATTAGAAAATGGGCGAGAATGTATTAAAAGAACTCTTGCTTTTTCAAACTCAATGGGCAGATGGAGACTCCTGGTGGTTCACCTATGCGAAACTACTTAAGTGATGATAATTTATCTCTGATTAGGATATTAGTAGGTATAGGACACTAAAATACAAAATATCCTGAAAAAATGTGCTTGTTCAAAACATTTTCTTAAATTTTATGTTAATTTCTAAACCTATAAAAATGTCAAAAATACAGCTGCAGCATCAGCATCCACAGTGGTGGGATGTCTGAAGGAGTTTACACACCAACGAACCTTCAGCCCTGGCAAACCGCGGCAAGTAAAGTACCGGGACATTAGAAAAAAATATTGTCCGTGCCTGAGAGGCTGTCTAACGTTACGGTACTCACAATGGGAGGTATAGTTGCCAACGCCACTGATGACGCTGCAGAAGCTTACGAACGAAACTTTTGACAGATGTTGATGACGCTGACAGGATGATGACGATGCACAGTACCACACAAGAAATGTGTAAAAGAATTCCTTTCTTGGGTGTTAAAAATTGCTCTAAACCTACCGAAACTATTGAGAGATGAACGAGAATAATTTTCCTAAATGCCTTAACTTGGAAAAATAACTATTCAAACAAATTACACAGAACTTTCTCCGACTCGTGTCACTAGGCTTTTTAAGTGAACGCTCTTTTCTGACGTGAACTCGTCCAGTTGCTGCGGATTCTTTTTGTTCTCAAATTTTCCGTGCGAACTATAATAACGTAAGCGTCCGGGAAACGGGCGAACGAAACGTGATGATGCAACTGAGATTTCTCCAACGTGCAGTTTCGTCTTCAAAACAGGTCCGTGCTTGAGTTGGTCACAGTTTCTCCCTAGCAGCGTTGGAAAGCAGCTGTAGAAGCTGCACCTAACTAGGCAAAAAAAGAACAAACTAATATTTGCTTCGTATTGCAACACACGATACACTGCCGCCTAGAATGGTGAACTAGAATCAAAGACCTTTAGTGCAGTGAGCAACGAGCCAAACAGAGGGACCGATGCTATAGTGTACAGTGGGCGCGAGAAACGAAACAAAAGCAACTCTCCTTTTAGTAACGATAGAGGTCAAGGTAGGAAGGCCGTAAGAGAAAGAAACATGATGCCGTCCGCAGGACCAAGGGTGGCTCCTTTTCGCAAGGTTGAAGATATTGAGCACGGCCGGGAGTGAAAATATAGGACAAAAACGCGACTACCAAAACGAAACAACGGTCGTGAGCAACAACGTCGCCAGCAAATAAAAACGACTAAAAAAGGTCCCGTTTCAACAAATGGTTAAACGAAGAGGCAAACGAAGAGGCGAAACAAGCGAAAGGCACACAAAAAAGGATATACCCATTCTTATGGGAATGTGAGCATGGCGAAACGGTAGAAAAACTCGCCGCCACTGTCGGAGAGAATACGAGATCTAGACACGGAAGGAATTCAAATATGGCCATGCCAGCGAGAGTTCGCACAACGGTTGTGTGTGTGTGTGTGTGTCGGTGCTTCTACTGGTGGCCCATCAAGAAGACGGGTGGTTGTTGGGCATCCGCCGGTTTACCACCACCGCACACACACTCAATTCTATTGCACTCTGCCGTCTCGGATGGTGTGTCGCGTGTAAATAAAAACTAGAGCACCGCGTGGATAGCAGATTTGGTCGGTTTTTGGGGCGTCTAACGAAGGACAGACACAGCGTCGGTAGGATCGGATTCGAAAGAACGACGATTACACTGGCCAGGATGCAGGCGGTACGAACCCACGGTTCGCGGTTGAATGTAGGAAGTGAGTGTAATTTCTCTCCTTTTTCGTAAACCAACCGCACCTTCGCATCTGCACGTAACTGATGCCGGTTCTTCGCAGGATTTTTTTTTTCGCAAACCCCAAACTCTTCTGCACACATAAACACATACACATTTGTAGCAACTATCGATGTCTGCTGCCCCGCTGCACGGAATGGTAAAGTTTAGCTGCCTGTCAGGCATTCGGTTTTTTTTTTGTTGTTCTTCCGTTCTCTCTATTTCTCTCGCTCTCGGGCCTGCTTTGCTCTGAAGGTTGAATAAATCCACAAGCCGACGAAAAAACTTTTCCACCGAACGAGTATCAGCAGCACAGCACTCTTCAGCCCCTCAAAAACCCACGCGCTGCGATTCTAGTCCGGTTGCTCATCTTTCCATCGTGAAGGGCTGCATTAATCGTTCCAAGCGGTGTCTGCGCCCAAAATGTCCACCGAAGATGGAAGAATGTTGAGCAGAGCAGTTGCGCTGTTTTTTTCTGCCTAACGCTGGTTGATCGGTACAGCCAAGTACCGGGAGCCAAAAAAACAGGGCTCCTGGCGGCTGATGATCGTAAATTATCTTCTAGCTTTTGTCTGGTAGTTTTTAAGTGCGGAATTCTTGAGCCACTGAACAGAGGAGATTAGAAAACGAGTTGCTGTAGAAAAGAATGAGCGGGAAAACGCGGGATAGCGGCAAGACAAATACTTTGTGCAAAGATTATCCGGGTGGAAGGTTTCGGAAAGCTGGTAACGAAATCTTATGAAGAAGGAATTTGGAAGATGGTTTGAAAAAAAT
Source organism: Anopheles maculatus (assembly GCA_002091835.1). NCBI lineage: Eukaryota > Metazoa > Arthropoda > Insecta > Diptera > Culicidae > Anopheles > Anopheles maculatus. Next base: position 48,735 of record KZ061822.1, read on the forward strand.
GTTTCATTTAGTGCTTTGTTAGTTTTTGAATGTTGAGTCTAATATTTGGACTCAGTTTTTTTGTAATATCTTTATATTTACAAAAAGTAACAGTATTAAAACTAGTATATTAATGAACAGTTGAAGAACAGCAAAGGAAAGTTTGTTTGTACTACTAGCAAAATCAGTTTAAATAACGAGGTTCTTCCTGAGTACCAGTTGTGACAGTTTTGAGCTTGAAAACGTATAAAAGAGATCCCCTGTAGGCCACCCAACGATGTTGTGTGACTGTAACATGCAGTATAAATTGATGAGATTTAATCACCTTGTTTGAAACTTTTATCCAAGTGCCAAAGCAACTGTCCAAACGGACAACAATATCTTAGACAAGATGAAAATTGTTATTCAAAACCCACCTTCCATGTCTCAGACGAAGTCATCCATGTGAGAGTCATTCAGAATTGGAAGCTGACGGTGTTTGTGAAAAATATCTTTTTAACGGTGAGCACATCACTAATCCAAGAGACTTTTAACTAACGATTCGGTGAATTAATGAATTAGAAGATGAATTCGACCAAAATTTAATGTATTCCGTTATCTACAACAGTATTACATTCATTTCAATCTAAAAGTATAATTTTTTTTACATTTTTTTTAGTGAAATATCCGTTTCACTTAATCGATAACAATTTAAGTAATAGATAGCCCATGTAATTGTGGTTTAATGCGTCTATACAGCGCCATTATTTAATTACGTACTCGTACTCACTTTTTCTGCACGTACTCAAGTGATCAGTAACAGTTAAGAAACTGGTACTATCTCTATTTATACGCTCACCATCTTATAGACCCCAGACGATAACTTCCCAAGTTGCCCAGATATTCGTCGAATCAGTGACGAAGGTACCGTTTGATGATTAATGCTGCAATTGTGATGGAAGCGAAGGCTACGGCACACACACACCCAGAGAAAAAGTAAAATACACGCCTTCAAAGCAAAATAAATTATCCCTTTGAAGAGAAAGAGAGATGGAGAGAAGCAAAACGATCAAGCAAAAATAAAAAAAGTTGTGCGCTAATTAAATATTAAACATTAAAAATTTTCACCCCGAGTGGATCGGTGTATCCTTGGTACCTTTTTTAATTTACGCTCATGTTTTACTTGTGCTTTTTGACTTTTTTTTTATTGCCCCACTCTTAACAGTATGCGTACAAGTTCAGTTGAAGACTTTTGCGACTACTTGAAAGGATGTGTTCGTCGGTGCGTTCTAGCCCGGATGGTTGCTGGTGGAGTTTTGTCCTATTTGAATAATTACTGCGCCGGGGCGTTTGCTGGAGACGGTAAAGGTACGGGACTAATAGCTTGTTGCACTCGTTGGACGAAGGATGAAAAAAAAAAAAACTTCAGCCCAGTGTATCCGGAAGAGGGGGGGAAAAAAAGGAAGAAAGTCTTTGCAATCAGTTTTTTCTTTTCATTTGCGATACCAAACCTTTAAAATGTCATGTTGAGGAGACTGTTAGTAAGGGATAATGTAAAAAATATTACTCAACAAGTTTGACATCCGTATTAATGTCCATAATAGTTTGTTCATTACAAGTAATATCGATGTGCAGTGAATTAGTGGCACTGTTAATCTTTCCTGAGTTAAGCTTTGGAGTGATTGATTTTTGTTGTAAACACACAAACAAAGGCAGATGCGTTTGTTGTACTCAACGTTAAAACTGGCTTTTTTCTGTTGTCTGTTTGTGGCCTGTGGTTCCTCCAAATGGTAGATTTGCGCGGGAACCTCACCGAGCTTGACTTCAACTGTCTGTCAATCAATCAATTGGGATATTTCGGGAACCATTTTTTGTGTGGTTGCTATCTATGTGCTTCACCGACAAAAGCCCTACATACTGTCCCATGGTTTCAAACCGATGGCCAATGCCTATCGCACAAGATCCTCTGCGTGAATCATTTTCGCGGCGGTTACGTTGCAAGACGGTTACTCCGTCTGGTGCGTATGTTGAGTTTGGACACCTATCACGTCCCCGATGCTGTTGTAACGTACGGGAATATCGTAGAGGAATAATGGACATTAAAAAAAAGCTTTCAACGAAACCAAGCGCAATTGCTAACGAGCACCAAAGTTTTAACTGTCAAACGACGCGCACACAGTTCAGGTGAAACATTTTTTATTCCCTTGCAGCCCTTCCGCATCATTGCCTCATAAGGTTTGGGGACCGATCGAACACCTAAGGGCGTATATAATTGAGACAAAAAATCTAACATCAGCAACAAATGGAACCTTTGGCGAAGTTACTTTTTTCGCCTTTTTTTCGTCTGAAAATGCAGCATTGCGCAACTTTGACAACGGTCGCGATGGCGAGCTAAGAAGCTGCTGAGAAGCTGTGTACAGTAAATTAATCTCGCTCGTTCCCATGCTTCCCGCTGCGTGTCTGTTTTGCAGTGTCCTTCTTGGTTCCATTTTCTGAGGACAAAAATGTTTCCATCGCTCTTTGATTTCGTTTGACGTTCTAATTGGTCAAGCGAAGGCGATCGGCCGTGATTTTCTTTCTTCTCTGATGGGCCGCAAGGAATTTGGTGAAAAAGAAAGAAACACACCCGACAACTTATCGGGTTTGCACGAGCATGAATGAATCGGTTCGACGGATGGAGACGATTGACAGTCTCCATCAGTGGCGTTGATGGAGAATGAATAAAAAAAAAATTGCCCAGGTCAACCATGAATGATTATGCAGCAATAAAAGAGGTGTTATGGGCAGCACTGTAGTAAATGAATGGTTTTTGTTCATGGAGACGCCTGATACTTGTTGCAAGGACTTTTCGAATCTTCGTTACTCGTTTTGATCACCGTTGTAGGAAGCAGCTACAAAATGCATTGCAAACCATGATTGAAATAAACGGTAACTTTTCTAAATTCACGCTTACCTTTCATCGAAGCTTTGAAACCATCGTTCACGCATCTTCCCGCGCGCTTCCCCCAAGGCCAACAACACGGCTTCGTGGGCAACAGAGATTGTTTGTCCGCTTGAACAGTCGAAAAAGTACGCCCGCTTCAATACAGCAAAATAATCCTTCCTGGCAACAAACAGCGAACTACGGATGATGGTGATGCTGGGCAAGCAGAGCAGCGCAAGGGAAAGGTGTTTTCGCTCAAGTTCGAGCAACGAGCGACGAACGCGCGTCGCACGCAAGCATTCGTGAAATTGTTGTTTGACGACGAGCGCGGTTCGTCGTTTCATTTCACCCCGGTGCTTGGGCAACACAAAAATTGTACCGCTAAGTGAGGCTTATCGCTTACCTGGTTCGCGAAAAACCGGCAACACGTTCCAGGAAATCGTCTGCTGCATTGGCACCTCGGCACGGTTACAGCTTTTTCCGGGAATCCGTCTTCCTTTGGGTGGCAATGGCAATTTGAAACGTTTATGCAGACGATTCGTAATGCTCGCCCTGGCGTAAAGCAGCTTTCGTTGGAGCGGTTGAGAAAAATGTGCAACTTTGAGGTATTTCTTTGTGGCGCTTCATACACTGGATTTTGTGCGTTTTTATTTACAGGTGTAAGGATCGGTTGATAAACGCAAGGGGTTCCAGTTGATAAGGCATAATTATTGACTGTTATGGTGATGGTGGTAGCTGTAGCGTCAAAACAATCAGAGGATACGTCTAAGCCGGCATGTGCACGGTTGGACATAGTAGATGACATTTCAATTGCAGCACAGTACAGCCTGCCCAATTGAAGTGTGATACTTGAGTCTCATAAAATTGTTGATATTACTACCTAAGATAACACACAAAACATTCTTAATATTTGTTACTCGTAGTTCTGGGCCCCGTTGGTAGATGCGACAGCGGCGCCGGTCTTCACACGGCAGGACCGGGGTTCAAGTCTAATCTGGGCCGTTCCCCCATAGTGAGGACTGACTATCCAACTATGCGGTAACAATAAGTCTAGTAAGCCAGAAATGGCAGACATGACCTTAGAGGTCGTTAGGCCAAGAAAGAAAAAGAAGAGGAAGTTCTGTAAGTTGCACGAGTAGTTGAAGATGTATCTGTTTACAAGTGGCAATGGGTTTCTTCTATAATATTTCACATTTTCTTACATTATTACTTTACGTTGCGATTGTCATGTCATCTTTTATGACATACAATCTAATTGTTTTGACTTAGCATCTGCCCCTATTGCAATGAGAGTCAATGCGATCAACTTTATTACCGTTTTTGACATTAAACTGATTTATTTTAATCCACCATAGTACTGTTTCTTTTAAGTGTTTAACCAATAGAAGGTTTTACATTTTTAAGTAGCAATGTTTCTTATTGGTTTTCTTATAAGTTTCTTACCTTTATGTTTTTAATACATAACTTGAAAAATGTAAGTTTCCGATATAATGGTTATTCCTCTTCGACAAAGTACACAATCAAACAAACCAGTACTCTTTTACATCCACCAACGATTTTCCCATGCTTCTAATAACATACCTACGGTTTACATCTAAAAATGAATATTAGTTAAGGGCGCAATGTGTGTGTTTGCTGAAAATTGTACCTTTACAGGGTTCATATGTATCGATTACGGTACCACCGTCGTAGGCGTCCTTGCCCTTGGCAAAAAGTATTCGAAGAAAGAAAAAAAAAACGAACGGAACGGATTGGGAAGAATTGAAAAATAAAACCCTCCATCTTAAATACTTTCCTGCAGCTAATAACCCCATACGTGTGGGGCTTTCGTTTGAGGCAGCATCGCTGTTGTGGAAATCGTGTGTTTGTTTATTGTACAGGCGCGCGCTCTTCCTACACGTCCTTTTTGTCGTGCATGAAGTTTTGCATGAACGAAACAGAACAATCGCTCACCGGCAATTCGTTGTCTGTCTGCGCGAAGCGAAGTGTAATGCCGAACCATAAAAGATCCGAACAATCAAAGTGTGTGGTGAGAAACAGGAGAAGCAGGAAGGCCAACTCTTTTCAAGGTCAGCAAATGCAAACGAGTACGAGCATCAGCCGCACCGAGTACCGATAGAGCAGCATGTTTGTGTGCTGTTTACCCGAGCGACCCAGTTTCGATTGTCATTTTATTCACGTTGATCGTACGGATCGCCGGAGCGGCTGATGAACGGTTTGGGAATATTTCAACCAACGGGTAAACATTGTGGAACCGTGGCTCAGTACGGGATGGATGGTGATAAGTTTTAACATTACGTTCATTTGGATGAACAACCTCTACACAAAGTTTCACTCGAACGTCTAGTAAAACTGTATAACATTCTTTAAAAAAAAATCATTCCTTCAAAAATACCGTTAGGCACGAGAGATTCTTGCACGGTAGCTGCAAAAAACCCAAATGGAATTCACCACACAATGAATCCATTTCGGTGCTCTTGCTCCACTTCGCATCAACCGCACCACTTCTTCGCATTCAACTATCCGGCGAGCAGCAGAAGAAGCGCTACCGTTTTGTCTGCGAGCGTCGAAAAAATGGTCACATTTTTTCGTACCTTCTGTGAGCAATGGCCAAAATGGATAAAAAAGCTGGCTTGAGCAGGGCAATGCGCGGCATTTGCTTTCGACGGCGGTGTCGTCATCCTTTGCGTTGACGAGCAACGGGACACTCACGGAAACGGGAATGGAAGCAGCAAAATGGCAACCTGGACCCAGTTGGCAGTTTCCGAAGCTTTTTCTACAATCTCATCCTGTCGAACGGGGGGAACTGGCGCCGTTTGCCGTGTATTTGTGCTGGAAACTGTTTGCATGTGTATATGCGGTGTGCGTGTGTGTGTGTCCGGATGATGCGGATCAGTTCTTTGTTTTTCCTCAAGCTTCCTTATATCCACTTTTCATGCTTCCAGCCAACCAAACGTTTTGCTAGAACTTTTTTCAAATTGTCAGTTGGATGCTGTGTTTTTATGCATTTGAAATGCGTGTTTAAACTCGTTCGAAGCAGCTGAGGCTCTCGGAATTGGAGCGGCTGTTAGACTCGTCTACAGAATAGAGAGGCAATGGACAAAAAAACGAATCTCCTGCTGGCGGTTATACAGCCGTAAGTATAGGATTTGGAGAAAGAGACCCAGCGAGAAACCACCTCGGCGTTTCGCGGCATGTGTTTTTGTTTACAGACACTCACGTTCGCTATTCAAATGGTTATCTTTCATTTGTTTACTCCTATGTTTTAGATAAGAATTCTCGTAAACTGTTGCGTGAATTGATTGAATTTTTTTAATTATTTTCGGTTTATTATTTTACAACGCTTGCACTTACACAAAAACCAACCGTACTTTATGTTTTATGTTTTAACACTGATGTTTTTTCCTCATTTTCCTCAACTTTAACTTCTTTACCAATAGGTAGGAATGCGAAGGATAAAGGGACGCCAAACAAAAACCGTTCCACATCCTGGTCCGTTCCGTATCTAAATCATTCGTATGCTTCTCACTCGTACTCGTACCGTTATCGATAGCTATTTATTCACTCCCGTACATTCATTTGGTAGCATGGTACGGTTCGCTCACCACTACAGGCAAACGAGAGTTTTCCCCAGTTTTTCTCCCTGGAAATGGATGGAAAAGCTGTGTGTCAATCACACTGAAAAACGCTTTGACCACCGACACTACGCCATGAGCTTGTTGGAGCCTGAAGTTGTGTTTGTGTGCTGTGTGCGAGCGTCGTTGTATGCGAGCCGGCGTTGAAGTTTGTTTGGTTTTTCATGCTGCCCTTTTTACATTCATTTTCTCCACAATTGCGCCATTCACCTTGTGCCCTGGTGTGCGTCTGGCTAAAGATCGATGTAGCGTTTTTATGCTCGCCACTTGCTCGCTAGCGTTCTTGCTTGCTCCGAGCGCTTTCGGTTCGTTTTTGGGGGAATGAAGTACAGAGATGTATCGTTTGAAAGTTTGGTGGAACATGAATCGTATGAAAATATGGGAAAAGAGTTTAATGTAAAAACTGGATTGGATGAGGTAATGTTTAATATTAAAAAGATTATTTCTTCCTTTATTAATGCCTTCAACTCGTTTGTTTCTCTGGCTAGATATAATTTATCTAATTCAGATCATTCAGGTCTTGCGAATAAAATTTTGCAATAAATTTCTTTCGTGTTGAAAAAAATAAGTTGCATCTTAATATATAGAAAACATTTAAACTCGAGGATGTTTATATAGAACTACAACAAGCTGGCCATAATACCCAACACTTATCAATACAGAAGAATCCAACAGATACATAACAGAATTGGTGCATTTGCTCTTTCGACGCCCCTTCCGGGAGAGGGCTTTCGGGATGGCGGACATGGCGTCCTGGAAGGGTACAACCAACAGCCACTGGAGGCAATGAACAAGTGGTGGAGTTCTGGCGTCATCACGGTCGACTGTTGCGTGTATAAAAACGAACCATTTTCCCCTTTCGTTGATTCTCTCACTTCGTGCGCTCTCCCGGCACATCGGTCGTTCTCTCTGTTTTGGTTTTTATGCACGTGTTCGCAACCGTCTCGTCGTAAATAAATGCTGTCATGTTGGGCGTCTTTTTTTTTGTTGCCATTTTACTGTGCACTCCACCATCTCCCCACACCCACCTACCGCTCCCTCAATCACCAGAAAGTGGGACAGAGTGGCGCTCCGATTCGTTCAATCTCCATCGTGCGCACCACCACAACCCAACCCGCAATCGCCCGTCCCCTTCCATTCGGTTCCGAGGGGTTTTCCGGTTCGGGATGCGCCATTAGCGTTTTTCACCACGTGCTTTTTCTGCACACTTTCTATACAAACACCAACACTGGCAAGCGGGCCAACACAACTTTCCGACGTGAGCACTGTGGGCAACGTCGAGAGAAAGGCGGGAAACAAATGGCCACCACTCTGAGGTCGTTCTCGTAGACGTACATAAACATTTCTTGCTCCCGCGCCAAACGACACACACACACACACACACACACAGCCAAACAACAACAACAAAAACGCGAAGCGGCATTCAGGACGACAACCCGGAAGGATCGGTGCGCAGGGCAAAAGGGCAACACTGGGGAGGGTTTTGGAAATTGACCGTGAGCTGGAGGAGGGCACCATTACACAGCTACCAATTGCCATAGACGCCGACGGACGCTCACGGAGAAGAACCACATGTTTTAGCGTTGGTTAATTTATGGCGTACGAGTGACTTGACGTTTCGACGGGTCATCCCAGCGCGGTATGGTGAATGAAAAAAAAAACGGGCAGATATGTTGCAGAGACGAATTTAAACAAAAAAACCACCGTCAACGATGATCGAGACCGATTTATCCATTCACCGACAACGGCATGTACAGATGCCGAGCTTGGCACATGGCTAGGAGTTTCAGATAAATACTGGTATATAGCAGTCACTAGTTGAAAGTGTACCACGTGAAGATGTCGTTTTCTTCTAACATAAATGAGTAAAAATTTCTTCGGACGTCAAGGAAAACATTATCGGATTGTTTCAAGAACTAATTAATGAAATATTCAGTTTTACTGTGCGAAAAGCCTATTGAGATTATTCAAAGAACATAACTGTTATTGATCGAGGAGTTTTCATTGAAGATTAAATAACAATTCAGGTTCTCGAGAAAAATAAAGTACAAGGAATTATATAATTCTACATAGTTGCAGGGGTGTATATTCATATTCTTTTGAATTAGTTATTTTATCTCCTACCAATTTTCCAAGTTGTGAATATACTTTATAATGATTTTTGAGAAAAAAATTAAGATAATTTTCGATAAGTGATACTTAAATAAATGAGTAACTTAAAAAATATGCTTGTTTCAAGGTAAGGTACAAAACCGATTAGGTTATACCCGTCTTGAGATGAATTACAGGACTCATAGTGCGTACTGCATTAAGTATGTCTCTCCCCTCATCAGCATGGCTTTATGCCAAAACGTTCTTCCACGTCTAACCTCATGTCCCTTGTCTCGTCAGTGTTTGTAAATATGTCCAAAGGCAGTTATGATGCAGTTTATGCTGATTTTAAAGCCGCTTTTGACAGTATTCCCATTGACCTTTTACTCGTCAAATTGGATAGACTTGGTCTAGAGAGTCCTGTTCTGTCTAGGTTAAGTTCTTATCTTCATGGTAGAACGTATCAAGTTAGAATTCAGGACTCCTTTTCTGGTCTAATCGTTGGATCGTCAGGTGTTCCTCAAGGTAGTGTTTTGAGTCCCCTCTTATTCCTGTTATTTGTAAATGATTGTGTTAATGTGCTTCCCTCTGATGGAGTCCTCATGTATGCTGACGATCTAAAATTTTCCTTCCTGTGTGTTCGTCTACTGATTGTTGTCGTCTTCAGAATTTCCTCGATGCTTTCTCTGTTTGGTGTAGTTCAAACAGACTTCTGCTACTTTGTCCGCAGAAGTGTAATGTGATTTCTTTTGGTCGTTCTACCAATAAGATCTTTTTGTAGGTACAGTTTATGTGGCATCGACATTAACCGTGTATCCTCCATCAAAGATCTCGGTGTTTGACTAGATACCAAACTCACATTTAACGATCATTTGGATTTCACTCTCGGCAAAGCTAATCGTATGTTGGGCCTCATCACTCGTTTTTCGTCTAATGTTCGTGATCCTTTTTGTTTGAAGGGTTTGTATTGTTGCTGGGTGCGATCGATCCTTGATTATGCTTGTGTGATTTGGTCGCCATCTGGGGTGACGGCGATGGCTAGGTTAGAACGTGTCCAGCGCAAGTTCACGAGACTTGCAACTCGGCGGTTCCTTTCGGGTTACCCCGAAGCGACTGTTCCATCCTACCCATAGCGCTGTCGCTTATTAGGCCTGGATTCTGTGCAGACCCGTCATTCGAACTTCCAATCGTCCTTTATTGCAGGACTTTTGACCAATTCCATTGATGCCCCTTCCTTACTCTCCTCTATCTCCCTTTACGCTCCTTCCCGCCACCTGCGGGTGAGACCCCCTCTCCATCTCCCAACAAGACTAACGAGTTACGGTCAGAATGATCCTCTCTTGAGAGCGCAAGTCATGTTTAATAATTCTCATAATCTGTTTGATTATAATATCTTATTATCACTTTTTCGTTCCCGTCTCCGTGAATTCTCTTCCATATGATTTCCTTAAGTTAGTTTTAAGATACATTGTTTAGCCTTTAAGGTAGATTATTGTTAATTAATTAAATAAATTAATAAATACTGCATTTTGTATCCTTGGAACTTCCATTAAAACATGATTGAGAACGTTTACGTAAAAAATATGGTTTGATGGTTGCAGAACTAAGCCAGTATCATAATTATGTTTGTTATTATTGGTAATGGATATTTTTTTATTAATGATTATTTGCTATGGAAAATTTTTTACTGTTTATAAAGCGAGTAAAATTTGTGCGGTAACGATTAACACTGTCCGCTTACACACGTAACTGGTGAATGTACCGTACCACTAACCCTCGTCAATTTGTTCTTGATATGACCTACCACAGTTTATGGCGAGTACTTTCGCAGGATTCGAAAAATTGCGTTGACCGGGCGAAGAAACCTTGTCCTTATTATTCGCCTTTCAACGCTACACACGACCGTGTGTAGGGTCACAGTAGTTCCCTTGAAAAAAAATTCCTTCCTTTCGATTGAAAGTAATGGTCGACGCTGTTTCCAACTATGAACTACCTAAGCCGTAAGGTAATTGGTTCTGTTCACCGTGATTGTTTACATCAACTCGCAAAGTGTACTTGTCGGCGCTACATTTCAACAGAGGGCATTTCAGTTCCGAAGAAAACTTAATCTCCCTTTTTTTGATGCGATGCAACTCAACGGGCTCCTTCATGTTACATTATAATCGGATTACCGACGGTTTCTGTAGCTCGCAATAATTTGTGCTCCCAAGAACTCATTTCCCCGGTTTGTTCCCATGGTGGTCAGAATCTTTTAAAATGTTCTAGGTATATTTAATTTGCGTTTTCAAGTGCACACTGCCCATTGCCGCACGGTGATTGACGGTGTAGGACTTTATTTGCTCAATGTGATGAGCCGTTAAACGATGGTCATTAGACCGTCGCCCTATTGCGATACGTACCTACACGCGTACGCAAAAAAAAAAGCTGGGACCCCTCATCCATCTTACCCGGCAGCGGCTGGGCGATTATGTCAAGAAAACACTCGAGAAAGGATCACAAAAAAAAAAAGTTGTGGAAGAATTATTTCCACGACTTAAAAAAAGTGCCACTAATGGCAGTTGATTTTACAACCGGAATCGAAATGAGTAATTGACTTCCTTTCCTCTGTCCGAGTGGTCGTCGCAAGGGTCTGGACGAGCGGGTGAAAAGGATGGACAAAGTTATTCTGCCGAGAGGTTTTGTAACTCTTAAATTTTAAAATCCATTCATTTATTCTCCGTCCTGTGTGCAGCGTTGGGTGGGTTTCAATCGCAAGAAACAATTATTTGGTTCGTGAGTGAGTTTAAGACGGGTAAAGTTGTGCTTATCGATCTTAATGGATTATCCATTTAAACCCGTTTTTGTGAGTCTGTTTTCTTTCTTCATCTATATCTATAAATATACTCCAACTCTAACTAACTGTAAACATAGATAAGTTTTGCTTCTAATCGTGAGAACGAGCTTTTTTGTGAAAAATAGCTGTGATGTGGACTGGACCACGTGCTACGCATTGTAACAAAATTAATTTGTTTTAAATGTCGCAAGTACAAGAGCAATCCTAGATACAGGGTGTTGTTTCAGTTGATAAAGCATCATCCTTAACTAGCGCCACATTTTAAGACATCTGATCGTTTCCTCTGTCCGAGTGGTCGTCGCAAGGGTCTGGACGAGCGGGTGAAAAGGATGGACAAAGTTATTCTGCCGAGAGGTTTTGTAACTCTTAAATTTTAAAATCCATTCATTTATTCTCCGTCCAGTGTGTAGCGTTGGGTGGGTTTCAATCGCAAGAAACGATTATTTGGTTCGTGAGTGAGTTTAAGACGGGTAAAGTTGTGCTTATCGATCTTAATGGATTATCCATTTAAACCCGTTTTTGTGAGTCTGTTTTTTTCTTTATCTATAACTATAAACACTCTCCAACTCTAACTAACTACAAAAATAGATAAGTTTTGCTTCAAATCGTGAGAACGAGCTTTTTTGTGATAAATAGCTGTGATATGGACTGGACCACGTGCTACGCATTGTAACTAAAATAATTTGTTTTAAATGTCGCAAGTACAAGAACAATCCTAGATACAGGGTGTTGTTTTAGTTGATAAAGCATCATCCTTAACTAGCGCCACATTTTAAGACATCTGATCGGAATGACAAGACTATGAAAGCTTTTCAATTATCAACTGATTGTTTTATCACAGCCGTTTGCCGTTGAAAGTAGATTAATTTGTTTACTAGATTAATGGTAAAGGAAATGCTTTTTCCGAACTTTCGAATTATGTTTTAGTAGCAACCATTATGGCTTGTAGAGGCCTCTAATGTAAGATTAACGTTCAACAACCTGACACCTGGAGTGCGATGCACAGTTAAAATACCTCGCAACGATCGTCATTGTACCGAAAAGCATGTACCTTCGCCAACGACAGTTAAAAGGGAGAGCTTCGTTCCGTTATTGTGACCGGACACTTTGAAGCTAATGTTTTTTTTTGTTTTTGTTTGGTTAGATAATGAGTACCATTTTTTTTATATGTTAAACAGCTGTACCCAGCCCCAACCAAATATGACGGAGTGTTGCTATTTTTTGTTAGTTGACTAAATAATTAAACGTATATAAACCCGATGGATGGAGAGTTGTATGAGGCTGTCTTTAAACTGCCGGAACCCTCCGTTGCTTGAAGAAGTCCATCCACCATCATTTCGGGTGACCACTACTACTACTCCAGCGAAATCTGACGATGAGTTTGAATTTATCTTCCATTCTCATTTGCCGCAAGACGTCGTAATGGTTACATGCAATGTGTATGAGGGTTTGCCTTTTTTTTCGGTTCCTAGTTAGCTTCACAGTTAAAATGGAGTTAATTGTGTCGGCTGTTAATGTGTTTTCTTTCGAATGATAAAAACATCAGCATATGGTACGTTAACTGGTGTTTGTTAGGTATACAGGGTTTGTTTTTCTCGCAGTAGTCAATTTGCTAGCAGCAAAATAAAGTCTTTTGAGTTTGCTTAAGATGCAATCTTGGTAAAATTCGTTGATACAGCAGTTAAACTATTCACATGTGTGTTTGTTTTTGCATCGACCGTGATGATGCTTCAAGCGACGAACAACTTGCAACATAATTAGGTCAATAGTAAAATTATGAAGTTGTTTCTTAAATCATGTGTACGTAAAATCGCAATTTATGTTCGATTCTTTATAACACGACTTGTTCTACTTGGCTTAACAACTTGCCATGTCACATAGTAAAGTAGTCAGTCCTCTCTACGGAGCAACCGTCCAGATGGGATTTGATTCGGGAAAGGCATGAATAGTATGAATATCAGGCTTTAGTTTTATCTCTTTTACCTCAATTTTCTTGAAAGTCTGTATGACTTAAATGTTTTCTTTCCACATTTATTCGCTTGCAATTTTATTAAATATCGATCGTTGGTTGACGATAACAATGTGTTCTTTGTGTACAACAACTCATGCGAGGTCAGGTTTTATTATAATTTTTCCAGCTACCCTCTGCTACAATTGAATAGTACCCCATTGCAACCTAACGGTAAGCATTGGAAATTCATGAACGTCCGGACAGTTTGGAGCGGTTCCTCGTCGTTAATTTTGCACCAGGCGTGTGTACCGCTGGTGCACGAAAAGAAAATCTATCCACAAAAAATATTCTTGCACATACCGATAAGAAAAAAAAATCAAATTACCATCCACACCAAGGGTGCCCTCTAAAATGACGATCTTCGCCTGATGAGCCCCATGCCGGGGGCCGACAAAATTAATGAACTAAAAAAATACACATACATTAAGATCACGATCGAACGGTGTAAGGGAGGGAAAACCACCTCTAAACTCTCTTTTCCTCAGCCGCTCTAACGGGCACACACACACACACACGCAAAATGAATGGTTATGGAAGTCACGGGTTCTGGGATGGCTCTTTGGGAAGGAGCGAGTAGCAAAAAGCTCCAACTTCAACTTAGCCATAGGAAAAAATCAACCGGAACAAAGAGAATGAGAGAAGAGAAGCTGCGATGAAGGGCCGCCGAGTGGCCGCGAACCTACCAGGCGTCAAACAACGCTGGTACGCGCGTTAAACGGTAACTCGATAATTGATTGCTGAAAAAAGTAATTAACCATCCTGGACCGTTCATTACCATACGAACAATTACACTTGGCGGCTGTATGGTGGATAGCGAACGGGGTAAAGTGTGTATGAGGAACAACGAAAAACAGAAAAGGTGGCGGAAAAGGTCTGTCATCGTTCTGACCATCTGTGGCGCTCCTGGGATACAAAGTTGGCCGATGGTCAGTGGCGCTTCAAAGACGTCGTCGTTACGCGTGATTCGGGATAGGAGTCTTCGTTAGTAGAGAAAGAAGGAGAGAGAGATCATACCTACGTACCGACCGAAGATGATCAGCATAGGTGCTTTTGCGAACGGATGCTGTGTGTGTGCTTCTCGCGAATGGATCGTTCGAGTGAAATGGTACAAATGATGTGGTTGTACATGAGCACGCGAATCCTATGCTAATTTTATTAAAATCACACTGTGAAAGCACTTGTGCGCATCTGGATGAGTGTTTATGTACTTCAACATACTCCAGAAGCTATTGTTCGAGTATGACGAGTGATCGAGCATGGTGATCGTGAAGAGTTTATTATAACATTTCAAGTTTTTTTTGCAATAGTGTCATAGCTATTTGCGTAAAAATGACACCAAACATCTTTGACCTATTTAAAACGATAAAAAAGACTCTCCGACGGTTGTTGATGATGTTGTCAGTGCATGCTGACAGTTGGTTGGATGGGAAGTTCAAGCTACCTTAAAGCACCGGTACCGGTAGCAGCTGATGGGATCCCTATAATTGCATATCGAAAGCATCTCAACCGCTTTAAAACGTATCGAACATACGCATCGTTATCACTTCCGGTGATTTCACCGTAAGCAGATGCCGATCTAGTCGATCGTTGATCGGATGCAAAAGCAACAGGTGATCAACAGACCGCTTCGATGAATGAATCTTCCAGATGCGCGCCTGTTGCATACGCTACTCACTCGCATGCTTACACATTTCCGGTACGGACACGTTGGTAATTTTGTTGTGCAAGGTCCTCGAAAACTGTCCACAGATGAATGGGTGCGTCTTTTGACAGCTGACCAGATAGGCGGCATAGGTTAATTGATAAGCATGACAACTTCATTCATCGATACGCCATTGATCGGTGCCAGTTGTCGATCGGTGTACACATTGTCGTGCGGTTTCCCTTTAAAATGTCATCGTAAAATTAAATGAATGGAGAACGAGTATGTGTTCCTGTTTTTTTTTTGGTTGTTGGGCTTTTCATTCATTAAATTCGGAAAATTCGTTACAGATGATCGACAGTTGTTTATAAGGTGGGACTTATGGTGAAGTATGACATGTTCTTAATCCTATATGTAGTACAGCTAGTTATTAAACGTTCGCTATTCGTCCAACCATTTGGTATGTTTAAATTCGCCAGTGCTTATTGATATAAAAAGTTGTTACAGAATAATCATATTCATGTATTTTAATTGCTCTAATTCTTTGGGCACATTTCAATGCGACTGATCATACAATCACCCCAACTATTATGTTGTTAGAGCCTCCATTAACTGTTATACAAATTTAAAGTAATGTAACCAAAGTATTATGATCAAGCCGTTCCTCAGGCCGAATTAAAAATAAAAATAATTTAATGTAGAGCTCAGCTTGATATCGAGATCGACGTAATTGGAGAGTTAAACATGAATGAACTACTCAAATACTCAAATATTGCTTTACTCAAATCATATCAGTTGTACGGTTACACGGAGCCTGTATTGTACAGCTTCGTGAGCCTTAATGCATAGGCCTCAGGTCTAGAAGGCAAAAGCGAAGAACATTTTTCAACCTTGTTCGATAGATACAAAGCACATACCGATGAGTAAGCGGTAAATACAACTCCCCGCAAACACTTACTTCGATACCATAATTTGTGCCGAAGCGCAGAAAGTATGCTAAACTGGCGGAAGTACAGCTTTTATGATCGCGGTCTAGTTAAATAGCTCGCCTTAGCGCTTCAATTGCTGTAATTTTCATCCAGCATTTTCATACTGATATTTAACATAAATCTCTTATGCTAACTGTAGAACATGAAAGCTCGTTAACTATGAATTACACACGCGGTTTTTGTGTGATAGAATGGAATGTAAATTAATGATAAATTTCGTTTGTTTCTTTCTTTTTCAGCAAACTAGCCGTTTTTGATGGGAAAAAGGCAATCCGTGGTGGCATACCGTTCGTATTTCGTAAGTATTTATTCTTTACATACTTTTTTTGAAAATTTTTTCAACGAATTTTGGATACTTTGTCCGAACAGCACAATTTGGTCCTTGGAATTTTGGTCCACAGCATGGTTTTGGCCGGGTAGTACGATGGACACTCGAGCGTGCACCGGAACGATTGCCGAGTGGAGATGTGGAAGCAGTCTTCAGCCTAATGGACAACGAAATCACCCGCTCGATGTGGAACTATCCGTAAGGCATTGTTGGCAAAGAGTTCGTGAAATCGTGAATAATGTTCTCTTTTGGGTGTATATGCCATTTGCAGATTCCGTATCACGTACCGATTGATTCTACGCGAGAAAGAACTACACTTTCACATTGGCGTGTACAATCCGAGCAAAGACATGACATTCTCGTTTAATCTGCTGCTCCACACCTATCTGAAGGTGCCAGATGTACGTCGGTGTCAGATCACGGGACTTCACGGTTGCACATTCATCGATAAGGTAAGGTAACGAGCAGTTGCTGGCAAGTGTGGATATGGAATAATGTGTTCCTTCTATCCTATTTTGTAGACACGGGACGGGGCCATCTATCAGGAAGGGCGGGACGCGGTGACAATCAACGAATGGACGGATAGGATCTACCAGCATACGCCCCAGGAACACGTAATCTCGAACGTTGTGTCCGGGCGCAAGATGCGACTGCAAAAGTACAACTTGCCCGATACGGTCGTATGGAACCCGTGGATGGAGAAGGCACGCGAATGTCAAGACTTTGGTGATGACGAGTACCCGAACATGATCTGCGTCGAGGCGGGCCACGTTTCGACACCGGTCATTCTTCTGCCCGGTACCGCGTTTGAGGCATCACAAATACTTCAGGTCAGTGTGGTTGGCTTTTACGATCGTTAGTCTTGACGCAAGACTTGTTCACTAACCTCTTTTTCTTACCTATTCTATTTGTAGGTTATGTGAGTAGAAACCCCGGGAGGTACTGTGACCCGCAGTAAAGGTTCCTCCCGAGCAAAATCCAAAAAGAATCAGCAACAGCAACAACAGCAGCAACAACAGCAACAGCAACAACAGCAGCAGCCACAGCAACAACCGTCTCAACAAAACCAGCAACAAAATAGCCAACAACAACAACAACAGCAGCAGCAACAACAACAGCAACAGCAGCAGCAGCAGCAACAACAGCAGCAGCAACAACAGCTTCAGCAGCAACAACAACAGCTTGCCACGAACGCTGCCGCGCTGTGGCAGGTGCCTGCGGCTGCGGCGGCTGCTGCCGCTTGCTGGAACAACTATGCCAACTTCCAGACGGCCGGAGTGTTGGCGTTCAAAATGCCACCGTCCTGTGGCGGACTTTGCGGTCCGCAAACTAACTGCGAGCTGTGTTCGCTGAACTCGAACTAGAATCCGTACCATGCTGTGCTGCAATGCGCTTAGGTTGTGCTTCTTTTTGCGTGCAAATTGCATCCAATTTGCATTAGGCCAATGGCTTTTTGGTTCGTTGGAGCTGGTTAAGCGTCTGGAGCATATGAGATAAGATCCTCCTGCCGGATTGCGTCAATCAATCAGCAACGAAACTAACAGCCGAGGTCTGGGATTTTGCTCAAGAAAGTGTCAATGAAAGGGTTTTTTCTTCTTAATTTTATTTTATTACTTTACTTTAATTTCAAAGAATAATAATCGTATTTTTTAATTAAGAAGTTAATGTTCGGAGTTGTGCACGAGTCAATCTCGTTCTGAACTTTACCGAATGAACTGTACTTTAAGGCAGGGGAAAATGAGTAGATGTGTTTCTTTTTTTTTTTTTACTTTTAACCAATAAACTATGGAAGGGTAATCAAAAACTAGCGATAAATACGAATGATCGTAGATAGAGTGGTATGGCAGCCTTTTCTGTCTAGCAACAGAAAAAATAAATTGAATTATGCAGGAAACAAAAACTAAACGGAAAACAAAAAAACTATTAGTGTTAATAGGAATTGAAAAGTAAAGCGAGGTCCTTACGACAAATGTTTTATTGCGAATAGCCCTTGAAGAATCAACGGCACACACACGCACACACGGTGTACAGAGAGTAGTTAAGAAGCGCTGCATCGATGTAATTAGGGAGTTAAATGTGAAATTAAATGACAAATTGTGCGAACGAAAGAACTCATTGGAAAGTTCATGCTTCTTTAGAAACAGATTCAGCTGTGGAAACGTTTACGAAAACATCGTGTAACTAAATGAAATGGGTCAACGGATAGTGGAATATTAGTAGTTAGGTTTAACAATTTATTTTTGGTTTCGAATATTCAAACTATTCAAAATTATTTGTTGACTTTAGTAACTGTGTTCCAAAATTGCCACAAATGATTGTCCTTCTCTTAGCGCCTTGATTGAAAACGTGTTACCAATCGGTGTCCTGAGACTGGGGCACTTAATATCCTGCATGTTGTTTTTAACGATCGTTCATAAGTGTAACATAGGGTACTGGCAGACAAGGTTAAAACATTCGCTAAGCGAAAGATGGGTTTGTTCCATCGACCAGTCGTCAATTTTGTACGTGAGGAAATAAAATACGCATCAACACAAAGTGGAAAGAAAAAGAAAATATGATAGACTGTTAATTTGGTATGGAAATTATCCAAACCTGGTTTTTCGCCTGATTTCCGCCTTAAGTTGGAACGTTAGCGTGTTTGCTATCCGACACGAAAGCGCACAACGAAACACACACACGCACACATAGCTGGTGTTGATTGCAAATTGAAAGTTATTTGTGTTACTATAAATTTCAAAATTCTTCGGTTGCGATGCTAGTTTAAAATTTGCCATGTTTAGATTTCAGAGTTTTGAGAGCCAGAATAATCATACAATCAAAGTTATGTATACGAATGGCCCACCACTGGCTATCTATTTGTACATAAAGTTGTGTTTTTCTATGCTATGCAGCTCATTGAAGTGTGCTCGTTTGAAGATCGGTCTGTCCAAAAGCTATCGATAGGCACATTAAAAGCCACATAAACAGTTGTGGTAAGATTTTTCTTTTCTAGTATCAAACAAATGTTAAAAATGAAAGTTTAGTTGGTATTTTTCTTTAGTACTGAACACGCATGTCACCACGCTGCATTAATGTTAAATTATGTTTTGAATAAAATTAGAATGGGGAGATACTAAATTTGT
Organism: Anopheles maculatus; assembly: GCA_002091835.1. Classification (NCBI taxonomy): domain Eukaryota; kingdom Metazoa; phylum Arthropoda; class Insecta; order Diptera; family Culicidae; genus Anopheles; species Anopheles maculatus. The sequence goes on from KZ061822.1 coordinate 68,267, forward strand.
GTTTTCTCATTTCTATCATTTGGAGAAGGTGTTTGTTTGTGGAACAAAGTGAAGTGAAAATAAATTGCTGTTTCTGAAAGTTGTGTAATATTTGCAAATAATCAGTATCATTACAAACTTATGTGGCTTCTGAGCAGAATTTGCAATTGAAAGAAACGAATGGCATAGAGAATGAAGTTTCTTATTGAAACATTGGTAAGCTTTTTTCAAATAATGTTCAAGCATGCCAGGTCCAAGCAGTGGCGGATTAAGATCAAGTAAAGATCGTCTCGTAAAACTTTTTCTTCTTTCTTGGGCTAACGACCTCTTTGATCATGCCTGCGATTTTTGGCTTACTAGACATATTGTTACCGCATAGTTGGATAGTCAGTTCTCACTATACGGGAACGGCCAGATGAGACTTGAACTCCGGTCCTGCCGTGTGAAGACCGGCGCCGCTGTTGCATCTACCACCGGGCCGCCCCCATAACTATATTTGTGTTTGACAACCCTGACGGGCAGGAAAATTCAATTGATCCTGCATGTTCTTACGAATCATTGCGATGGAAGGGGGTGTTAATTTGTATTGCCTTTTTGTTTATTTTATATCAAGAAATATATGAAATCGGCACTAAATTCCCATACGCAAACCTTTTTTTGCTATCTTTTCATCCTACATCGTGACTAATGGCTATCAGAGATTTTATTAAAATAAATCTGTAGATTATACTGGATGAATCTTAAATTCCCAAAAAAATCAATTCATTGCGCTAAGAAATCTTTCTTCTTCATAAGTTCATGGAATTACGAAATACGAAAAAAAAAACGGTCGAATACGCTTTTGCTGACATGTTCATCTGTTAATCCTAACTGTCAAACCGAGATGACAGTCGATGCGTCAAAAAATGCATCATGAGCTAACCTCCTGTATCAGCTCACTTTGAGGTACAATCGTCGTGTGCAGCCAAAGCCATTGTATTGCCTCCACAATAGATCAAATAAAACACAGTTTCTCGAATCTTCCGTCACCAAAAATCATAGTTACGGTGCATGTAATATCGAATATTGTGAAGATTCCCTCCCTCAAATTGGTCAGTGCGTCTCATATTTCAGTGCCGAGGTTGATAAATCTTGTGGACCGCTTTTCCCTCCAGTTGAGAGTTGTTTTTGGCGTATTCTACTCGATTTTAAAATAGAAAATGACCCGTAAGTATAGTGCGACATCGCAAATGTTGTAAAACTTCGTACCGGTGCATGCAAAGAAAGTGTTATCAAGACGGGGTGGCTGCATCATCGATGATTGATAGAAGGGTTGACGTAAATACCGAGACAAAAGGTGGTGGTAGGCATCATCATGTGCGACGTAATGTTCTCCTCTGTCTGGTATGAAGATCAATGAAAGATGATGCATTTCCCAGCTTGGGTGTTACTGAACACACATATCAGCTTGAAATGGATACGAATACATACTAAAACACTTGATTTCCCTGCTGCTGGTGCGAATTACTTTTCTTCTTTTCTGTTAACATTGACTCGCACTGAGCCTTCACACCCTCTTGTGCATGGGGCAATGTTCGGTGCTTCTGGTACATTCGAACCTCTTCCGTTTGAAGATGAACTTTTAGCCACCGAAAGTCGGTTGGGATAATAGAGAGGATACGGATTTGTTGAATAATGCTTTACAACATGACGAGGAGAAAACTGCCTCCACAACCAGTTCCTAATGGCTTGGACGTATTTGGTTTTCGTATGTAAATTAGGTGTGTTGAATATACGGATAGCGGTATGGTTTGTAGCATGCTGCTGAAGCGATGGAGAAAGAGAAGGAAAGCAACATTGTTTATGTTTTTACTTCGATGTTCCAGCGAGAGCGATAAAACACTTTCAAATTGCAGGCGCATCTTGTAGTCAGACTAGTATTAATATACTATTGTCACTTCTAAATTTATGCAAATACTAATAAAATGTTGCGATTTTTGTTGCAGGTGGAAATCAGCGTGAACTGGCCCGTGCGAAGAACCAGAAAAAGAATTCCGGCCAACCGAAGCAACGGGATGACGGACTTACTCACGAGCAGAGGAAGCAGCGGTACGTGTAACATCCGTTTTTGTGTTTGTTTTTTTGCCGGGGTGCGCAGGGGTGGATGTAATTTCTTATCGAAAGTTGTTTCACTGGGGTTGATATCAATTCTTGTTCGTTTTTTAATTGCATACATAGAGTTCTCATATCGTTATAAACAACATTTTTCGCTTGAGTTGATTAGAATTGCTTTTCGACGCGAGACTTGATATTTGGAAAGTTTTATTTCTGAAATCGACCAGAAGTATCGATGGTTTTTCAAGTGTATTCAAAACAACTTCTATTTTCTAGTCAACAACGTATTGATTTCAAGGAATATTCTTTCGATGACTCCGAGTCTTGAGTCCGATACTGTCACCGAGTGCTCCATCTATCAGGTCTTTTAAATACAGACAATTTTAATAGCGTTATCAGTTGAATTGGCGCAGTAACTGCTGAAACTATTATTGCGTAAATAAATTCGAGCTCGTGCTTCACATGTTTTGTCTATTCGGTTTTAACAAAATCTTTTACCATTTGTAGAAACGGAGGGAATATTTAATGGGGATCACGACGCATCCTAATTATAATACTGGGCATGGTAGCTTTATCATTCGACAATTTCGTTTTAAGGATTGTAGCATTCGTCCATAGGGTTTTGCAGATACAGGAAACATCAGCATTATCATGCAAAATATGTATTTGAAGTCGTTCATCTCTAAGTGGAAAACAACCACTAAGAATTAGCGACTGGCAGCGCTCATGAAAAATATTTAGGCGTGTTGAATATACGGATAGCGGTGTGGTTTGTAGCATGCTGCTGAAGTGATGGAGAAAGAGAAGGAAAGCAACATTGTTTATGTTTTTACTTCGATGTTCCAGCGAGAGCGATAAAACACTTTCAAATTGCAGGCGCATCTTGTAGTCAGACTAGTATTAATATACTATTGTCACTTCTAAATTTATGCAAATACTAATAAAATGTTGCGATTTTTGTTGCAGGTGGAAATCAGCGTGAACTGGCCCGTGCGAAGAACCAGAAAAAGAATTCCGGCCAACCGAAGCAACGGGATGACGGACTTACTCACGAGCAGAGGAAGCAGCGGTAGGTGTAACATCCGTTTTTGTGTTTGTTTTTTTTTGCCGGGGTGCGCAGGGGTGGATGGAATTTCTTATCGAAAGTTGTTTCACTGGGGTTGATATCAAATCTTGTTCGTTTTTTAATTGCATACATAGAGTTCTCATATCGTTATAAACAACATTTTTCGCTTGAGTTGATTAGAATTGCTTTTCGACGCGAGACTTGATATTTGGAAAGTTTTATTTCTGAAATCGGCCAGAAGTATCGATGGTTTTTCAAGTGTATTCAAAACAACTTCTATTTTCTAGTCAACAACGTATGCATTAAAAACATAGTGATTTTAAGGAATAATCTTACGATGACTTCGAGTTTTAAGTACGATACTGTTGTTGAGTTATCCATCCATATTGTCTTTTAAATACAGACACTTTTAATAGCGTTATCAGTTTAACTGGGGCAGTAACGGCTGAAACTGTTGTGGAACTATCCTTGAATAAATAAATTCGAGCTTGTGCTTTACATTCATTGTCTATTCGGTCTGAACAATTTGAATCTTCTACTATTTGTAGAAACGTAGGAATATTTAGTGGGAATCACGACGCATCCTAATTATAATACTGGGCATGGTAGCTTTATCATTCGACAATTTCGTTTTAAGGATTGTAGCATTCGTCCATAGGGTTTTGCAGATACAGGAAACATCAGCATTATCATGCAAAATATGTATTTGAAGTCGTTCATCTCTAAGTGGAAAACAACCACTAAGAATTAGCGACTGGCAGCGCTCATGAAAAATATTCCTCTTAAGTCCATTAGGTGGTCGACATTGTATATAAAATATTGGCATGTTGATAGAACTTTAATTAAATTAAAAGATAGATAAATCACGTATGATTCCAAAACCCGTTCATGAAACTATTGGGAGATCCTATATCCTACACCTAAAGAGAGTTATTAGTTCAAAGCCCCTAGAGAGTTGATGTAGTCTAATTGATGATTGCCCCATTTAATCAAGCTCAACATGTTAAAGACGTGATTTTTACACTCTAGCATGCGATCAAGAGTTAATATCCGTTGCTGCACATGTTCGAAGCAGCGCCAAAAGCATCCCCATTTCGTATGTTATCACGAAACGAAGGCCAAACCCATCGTACCAACCGAACACTATGACTGTCCATGCCCGTAAACCGCAATCCCCAGTTTGGTAAACGTGTTTCAATTCATTTTTCATTGCTAAACCTTGAAGGATCTGTCCAGATTTTATCGTGAATTTGGTTTTACTTACTATTAAAAACCATACATGCTACAGGTAGTTGTGGCAAATGCGAAATAGTACCAATTTGCACGAGCAATTGATATTTTACATCCGTGATTTGATTGAACTCTTCTTCTTTGCACCGTGCGTAGCTTAGTGCCCTCAGAGTTTTTGTTTCTTTTACAATGATTAGTATTAAACGTGGGTTACGTTGAAGCTACCCCGGAAAGGCTAATATTGCTACGGCATTGAAACTCAGTCCAATAACCTCCCGATAAAAAAGCAATAGCAGCAGACTCAGCGAGCTCAAACAAGCAGAACAAAATAGTAAGCAAATTGTAGACGGCAGCAATACTACTGCTGCATACACAACGCGTTTCAAGTATTGTTAAAGTTAAACGGTTTAGTAGCAAGAAGAGAAGTGTTACTGTCCTGTAGTTGGGAGCAACAGCTGCGGGGCACGCCACAGTTCAGGATAAAGTAAAAAGAGTGCAAACTTGCTTTGTTTTCGACACGCTCCAGACAACGATGAGAGGAGAATTATGGTAATTAAAACTCGATGGGGAGATTGGGGGCATTTGTACGCTATCTCGGCTAGAGTTTTTCATTTCGTGAATTTTACGTTTGGGACACCTCCATGATTATGTGCTTTCGTATGAACCGTGTAAAAAGTTACTTTTCCACTGAATGATTTCACGAATTAAGGTACTTTCCGTCTATTTTTCTTTTCATTTGCGCAGTTTTGTATCTTATAGATGCCATTTTATAAAAATATATGTTCAAATATTCTACAACCAGTCTAGAGCAGGAATTTTGAAGAAGCGGTGTGAATTGAGCGTTATATTCGTGTGCCGTTCGGAACCGCTCCCTTCTGTTCTTGCCCTGATACGTTGTGGGTTTCAATAGTTTAAAAATGACTTAATTGTTCGTGCGTGTACATGATTTAACACAGAAAGTAACGAGGATGGAGGAAATGGCGTACTGTTTATGTGAATAAGCTTTTTTTTTCTTGTGTGCTGAGCTACTTTTTATGATTAATTTTAATTAGAACGAAATCTACTACCCCATGCAAATCGAGATATAGAACAGAGATGAGCAAGTTACTGTGGCATATAAAGGCCAGTAGACGTTCGAATGAAATATTACCCCCATCACCAGGAAGTAGCTGTTGTATAGAAGACCGTAAAACAAATAGACGTAAACGCAAATAAACCATCATGAAAAATGAATTGAATTGTTGTAGAAAAGCACTAAGCTAAGATCTGCTACTTGTTTGATGACGGTGACTGCTTATGTGGATCTTCTAGTAGCTTTTTGCCCGGTCAGGGTAAGACACGTGGCAATGACATATCCAGGATAGTGATGGGAAATATGAATCTCACTAGGGATTCGAATCCGAATCCCGCTAGGGATTTGAATCTCCGAGTCCGAATCCGAATCCCAATCGTCATCAAAGAAGCGAGGGGGATTAGACAGAGAAAAATCTTCGGTTAGCGTAGAACATGACAAAACAGAACGCAAAAACACAGCAAGATTCTCACTGCAAAACAGCCAATGGGTTAACAACACAGTCTAATCGAATCGATTCCTGATAAAACGCAGGCAATCAAGTATACGTGGAAGCCGAATCTCAGTTGAATCGAAAAAAAGATCCAATCCCACACGAATCTTGATCCGATTGAATCGCAATTGAATCTAGATCCGATTGAATCACAATCGATTCCCAATCCGATCCAATCCCCATCGAATCCTAATCCGATCTATTCCCTATCGAATCCCAATCCGATCGAATCCCCATCGAATCCCTATTGAATCCCAATCCGATCGAATCCCTGTCGAATCCCAATCCGATCGAATCCCAAACGAATCCCAAGAGGATCGAATCCCAAATGAATCCCAGGAGGATCGAATCCGTCAAATGGGATCCAATAGATGCGAATCTTTCAAGGGATCGAATCTTCGAATCTTCCGAGTCTCGAATCTCCCAACACTAATCCAGGATAGTGTTGTGCGAACTGAGTAAGAGTGAATGATTGATTTAAATTTTCCAAAAAAAAGAGTTGAATAAACTCTTCACGAAGAGTTTTACATTCGAAACGTAGAACAACTCTTTGAGAAATCAACGAGGGCCTCGAAAAAAGAAGGCACCCCATCCCTAATCCAGGATGCTAATTCTTTTCCTAGATATTCTATTCGGGGCTGCATTCCAGCCACCCAAGGCGGTACACGATCTCACACAGAATCGACTGCACTTGATCATCTAACTAACGAGATCGCTTTGTTTCTCTTTTTACGAGTTGAACGATCCGCTGACAAGCACTTTTCTGATGGAGCATCAATTGCAGCAGTCTGTAGAGCCAGTAATAGGCACGATTTCCTTCCTAAGTTACGTACCACACCAAGGCTGCGAGACTGTTGCAGTAAACCGATACTACTCTGCTCACCATTAGGGCTCCTATGCGGTCACGGTCTTCGGCGACGCATTGTTTATCAATCCACTGCAAAAGCATTTAAGTCAGGTTTCACCGCCTCACTCACCGCTGCAGGTGCTCGTCAGATAATGTTGATACATCCTCGAAGCCATCCATGATACATCCTTGAAGAGATTGGATACAAATCATGCTACGGATGTCACAGGAAAGGCAAGCCCCTTTTTTTGTCCCCAGTCCCCGGTAAGGGAAATCGTACTGTAACCTCCGATAGTGTGATCAAATATAAACCGTATAGAGAAAATCTATAAAACTCTCAGCAACCAACCAAGTTCTGCTGAGCCCATCCACTATGTGCTCGAATATCCCAATTTCATGCAGTGCCAGATTGAATGATCAAACTAAAATCTTATCTATCGGTTTTCCCACTTGATCCCATTAATTGCTTTGATATTTTTGTTACTTTCTTCTTCTTTTACGATACAAAAAAATGGTTCGTGATCTCTCTGCCATTTCTGGCATCCTCTGCCTGATAAAAATGGACCTCTACGGGCGTGTAAAAAGATGAAAACTGATTTTTTTTGTGGTTTTTAACATTAGTAAACAATTTTCAGCCAACAACAACAGATACAACGCAAAACAATATAATATTCTGCTATCGAAAGCATTTTTATTTGACATACAGTTAAGTAATAACAAACTTTAGAATGATAAAAAAATGATATTGTAAAACTTGAGCAAACTATAAACACAGTCCGATTGATGTTATTGATGATGGTACGCGACTGTTACACGTAACGCTTAAAAATCAGTCCATAAAATTGCAACACGTGTGTGCAATGAAATTATAATACACTAACAAATGCACTCTCTCTCTCTCTCATAATCAGTTGCTATCACATACGTGTTTACTTGGTGCGCGCGCACTCTCTATCTCGCTGTTAGTGATCGCAATTAATCTTCTACATGGCACTTTCCTGTCGTTGGTTCAAACTGTCTTCCCTTCCTGCCTTACGATCACACGCTTCAACCATATCCTGTAACGCTTCCGCGAGAAGCGATTTTAGCAGCTCGTCCGTAATGCGGTCCTTCACCTCAATCTCTTCCCGATCGAAGTTGGTCCAGCGCGCATCATCGTCATGCGTTTCCTGCTTAAGGATCTCGTCGACCTGGTCCTGTTTGCGCTTGCTGGCACAACCATTTCCGTAGAGAAACGGCATCGTGGCAGTGCAGTGGGCATGGTGCAGTAGATGATGATGGTGCAGCTGTGGGTGGGATGGATGTGGTTGTTGTTGTTGCAGCTGATGGTGCAGGAGCAGCTGATGCTGTTGATGTTGGTGTTGCTGCTGTTGCAGGGCTAGCTGGGCATCGTTCAAAACTCGTCGTATTTTCACGCGAAGATAGTCCTTCATGCAGCGCAACGCGTCCGGAGGGTTGTGAAACACGAGCGGCCGTTTGTCGTGCGGTATCGTACGGAACGAGACGGTCGGTTCGGCCGGACGCAGCTCACGGTACAGTTCTTTGCACATATCGAGAATCAGCTTTTCGTACACGTTCGTTACGTGATCGGAGCGTAGATTTTCCGGTGCAATACGATCGCGATGCAGTTCCTCGACGCGTCCATCAATCAGCTCGTCGATGCGTGGTTCGGAAGGAAAGAGTAACGCTAGCGGACTTCCGTTTGCGGGCGGGATATACGGCGGTGGAGGTTTGTTGGGGATTTCACGGAAAAAGCCAACCTGCTGTTCGAGCTCTTTGATCTCCTGTTCGATCTGAAGCTGCTGGCGTCGAAGCACTTCTGCCTCGTTGATAATGTCTGGCATTCGTACGCCGATATTTGGGGACGATGATGATGATGACGATACAGGCTCTGTTTGGTGATGATGATGATGATACAGCTGCTGCAATGGAGCCGGATAGTCCCGATTGTGCACAGAGTTGGAACTGGAAACGATCGCAACAGTATCGCTGCTGGTTAACACCTTTGATCGTAGCTTCACTTCTATTTTTGCAGCATTTTGGCTCACCGACGCACTGTTTGACGCCTTATCATCATCGTCCTTTGAAGGATCACCGGAAGGAGATGGACTTTCAACCCTATCGTCATCGTAATCAAATGTAATTGTTTCCTCCGAGCTGTTTTGATCCTCAAATTGATCCGATTTCGGAGCAAACGATGCGGCTGTAATGGGTGACTTCATCAACGGAGTTCTTTCGAACGTTTCGCTCAGTTCCTCCAACTCGTCGTGTACTGCAGAAGCACTGGAGGATTTTGTGTGAAATATGTCTTCATCGTACGAATTTTCCGTTGTTTCCAAAGTTAGTTTCGAGGAATTCTGTTTAGGTGAAATGGCTTTCACGTCATCATCTTCTCTTTCGTTTGTTTGATCATATTGGTGTGGTTCATTAGTAACAACATCCTTGTTTTCGATACTTTCTACTGCCATCGTGGGTGTAACAGTCGTGGGAGTTGTAATGTTCGAAATGGAACTACCCTCACTTGTCTCTTTCAAGGATTGTGCAATTGAAATGCTAGTATCGCTGCTAATCGTATCCAAATCGTCGTCTTCCACGTCGTTCAATTCTTCCTGTACTTTCTCTTCCGTCACCAGCGGAACAGACAGTTCCACAGTAGCACTACTTTCACAGCTACTAGTTGATAGGGATTCATCTTCGCTTTCGATCTTGATCGATGTATTGTTGAGTAGCATCGGTGGCAGCGACATGTCCTCGATCAATTGCTGGCTTTCATCCCCCGCCTCTACACCATTGCCTACAGACTGATCCTCGAATGTCATTGAGTAGCTGTCGCTTTTGACCGGTTCCTCTTCTACCGTGACTTCCTGCTCATTTCCTACGACGGATTGATATTGTGTGGTTGTCTCCTCTAGTGTGTGGAACTCTACCGATTCGATGCTTCTTCTACTGTTCGGTGACCATCCGTTTACAGTGGAAGAAAGCAGACATTTATCGTCTTCCATCATCGGAGGCAGCTCACTGCCTTCCAGCGCATCGGGCTCCTCTTGACTGACGACTTCATCATCCGGCTGTTCTGTCTGTTCCGTGGTTGTCGTGTCATTCGTTGCAGCCGTTACTGCATCGTGCGGTAATTCCTTTTCTAAAACTTCCTCTTGTTGCGCTACAGTACGCACCGTTTCTTCTCCCATGGCCGTGCTTTGCAATGACGCACTGTCCTCCACACTTTGCGTTGTATTTGCATCCGTATCGCTTGCGTCCTTGCGATGAATGATTTTGATCGACTGTTCCAGTAACGCTTCCTTAAGCTGTCCTTCGTTTCGTTGGAACCGTTCTAGTACACATATTTTCGCATCTTCAAACAGTGCTTCCATGTGGTGCCGTGTGATCGGATAATTTCGTCCCGGTTCATATCGTTGTTCCTTGATACCGGTTAATCGGTACCAAAACTTGTTCAGCTTACTTCCTCCGGTTAGTACGATTTCTTCGACTGACTCCGGTCCTTTGCCATCGATAGCGGAAGCATAATTATCTTGCTCTTGATCGCTACGAGCGACATTGCATGGAATACTGTGCAAAGTTCTTAAACTCTTCTCAATTCTTTGCACTCGTTGCTCAATGCTTATGTCATGGCGCGGTGTATTTGCAGCCTCCAATTTGCGACTATTGTAAGCTAGCAATCGATCCTCCACTGCAATCAATTCTTGCTCTTCCCGTTCCAGCTTTCGATGCCACTCGAGCAAATGTTGTACGTGTTCCTTGCGTTTGCGTAGTTCTT